>UCOK01011062.1:0-39478 GCA_900474325.1 Synergus umbraculus
ATATAATATAATTATATTTATATATAATAAATAAATATATATTAATATTCTGCATCTGAAAAAGCATAAAATCAAAATTGTCGCATAAACTAAGAATCGTGCGAATCATTAAATTCGACAGTTTTTTCCAAACCAAAATTTCTCTCTAAATACGGTTGGAGAGATAGATCACGGTTCGAGATAAGGAAGACCGCCTGCAGAGTTTTCCGAAGCTTTCCGACTGAAATCGTGCACCTTCGACAATCTTCGAGTCGGTCTCCTACTCTTAGTCACACGGACATAGAGGTTCAGTTGTGTGCGTCGGTCGGCGTTTCAAATATGCGATCACTGGTCGTGTGGGTATGCAGCATTTCAAAAGTCGGTTTAGCACCTTCGCAGGTGATTGAGTGGCCTAAGAACTCTAGCTCGGCCTTTCCAAATTGCCATTTGCTGAGATTATGACGGAGCGAGAAATCTTTTAGACATCGAAAAACTATTCTTAAGTGGCGAATGTGTTCTTCGTGGTTTTGCGACGCAAAGAGAATGTCGTCCAGGAAGGCGAATACGAAATAGAGTTCTCCCAAAAACGCGGTAAATGTACCTTTGAAATTCCATAGGTCGAAAGTCATGACGGTGTACTCATGTAGCCCGAAAGCTGTGATGATCGCTGACTTTAGGGTGTCCTTGGGCGCGATGGGAATTTAATGGTATGGCTTGGCCAGTTCGAGTTTTGAAAAAACGGATTTGCCGTGCAAGTTAACAGAGAAGTCATGAAGATGTGGGATAGAATATTTATCTGGAATGGTGACGGCGTTGAGTCATCGAAAATCACTGCAAATTCTCCATTCGCCGTTTTTCATTTGAGTCATGTGAATGGGTGTTGCCCGTGGCCTCCAACATCTCCGTAAATTAGGCTTTCGCGATCGCCAGTTTTTCGGGAGAAAGATGTCATGCTCGTTCGACGATGGGAGGACCCTGTGTTAGGATGCGATGTTGAGAATCGTGTACGATAGCATCAGGAACCTGATAAATTCTTGTGATTTCTGGAAAATCAGCGAGAATGATGTTGGAGCCTGGGGTAGTGTCTACCAAACGCGCTTTGTGAAGGTATGGAACTAGGCAGTAATGTGACAAAAAGTCTGCTCCGATAATTGGGTATGAAACTTCGGCCACGCAGAAATTCCATGGGAAATCGCGACGAAGACTGAGGGTGGGCGAAATCCGCCTCTTGCTGTAAGTTGGAAAGCGCGTATCGTTTGCCGCGTATAAGGCACCGGTACTCGGTTCGGATTTTTTTCTTACCGTTAATAGGAATAGATCGGAACCTGTGTCCGTAAGGAATTTAAATCCGGAATTTCGGTCGTAGATGTGAAGACGTTTGGAAATGGATTTGACTAAGCCGACCATCTCCACGTAGGAAGGCATATTTAGTTTTCCAAACCCGATTTTTCCACACAGGAGCACGAGTTGGTGCATTTTTTGCTTTTGCACCGAATTTCCGGTGGTTGTAGCCGATTCTCGTTTGTATTTTAATTGTTTGACCTCTTTAATAAGCCAATCAACTTCAGCCTCGAGGTTTATCCATGGGAACTGTTCTAGAAATCGATGCTGTATTACTTTGAGATGATTGGTGATTGGAAACGCTGGACGTGGTTTGAAATGCACCGGGTTTTACAATCGCGGTTATATTGTCGGCGATGGTAGCTATCTTTTGAAGGTTATTTACCTCGGTACCCACTCTGAAGTGAGTGGGGAGCTGTTTTAAAAAAATTATTTTTATGATTTTGGGTGAACATTGACCGTCGTTCAGTGGGCGAAGTCGATTTAGAAGAACGGAAGGTTTTTCCGTCCATTGATACTTCGCCTTTGAGGAGCTGACGCAGACGACTTTCGGCGGATGAAGAAAATCCCGAAATAATTTCTACGTTGTTTCTCGACCTTTGGGCAAGTTTTATATAGGGAAAACCGGGAGAAAGTGGTATACCTAACGTTATTATCAATTTCTCACTAAAAAAAATTGTCTTTTACACAATCCAGTTAGTGGCTTATTACTTTAATCTATAATACAGTTTTTTTGGGTACGTAACTTTGAAAATTTTTAATGCATATAGACGATTATTGCTATTGTAAAAATAGTGCAATCATACCGATTTGCCCCAGAGGCGGGGCATAGCGATATGGACAGTAAAATACATTTAAAAATATGTTTTTTAACTTAGAAATTTATTTACTTATTTATAAGTACTAAAAAAAGTATAAAGAACATTTTAAACGTCACTTTCATCTCCCAGCACATCCTCAAAGTACCTAAGATTTTTGTTCTTGCTTGCGCGTGGGATGGATTTTCTCGAAACGGTACTCACTGAATCAATGATGATTTTTTTAGCTGTCTGATTTTTTAGTATATTTTTAGTATACCGCTTTGCCCCCAGGTCGCGCGTGAATATTAAAATGCAAAAAAAAGATAACCAACAAAAACACTTAATTGAATGTGCAAATAAAAGGTAATGGTGCAGGCTACAACGTGATACTACAGCGAATTTATTAATAACACAGACACACAAAAAAAATTGGACGCGCTGAATCCGAATCCGGAGTCTGTTTTGCTCTATCACGTCAAATTTAAGGGCATTTGAAGGTCAAATTGGCAAAAAAATCGATTGACAGAAGGTGACTATCATTTTTGGGGTTTTTTGTGGGTTTTTGGGATGTTTTTTTTGGTGGGGGGCTTTGTTCTTTGTAATATCTACAAGTAATGTGAGGCATCTCGTATAGTTTCAATTTTCTGTCTGTGAATCGAAGAATTTTTCGTAAATTGTCATCAACTTGTTAGATAACTTGTTCCAACTTTGAATGATTTAAAAATTTACTTCAAATACAGCAGAAATCAGATCTTTTTTACCACACCTAAATTTTTCGAGTGTTGGAACCCAGGACACCTCCAGGGTGAACGTTTTCATCAAGATATTAAGGAAATGGAATTTCGGTATCAAAGAAAGTGGGATGTAAACATGATGGCAGATTTTTGTTGGATGCTTAAGAGAGACACCGAGATGAAGACGCAAAAGAGAAAGAGAAATCCGTTACATAGATCTTTTGAGGACAAAAGGTTTCGCTACAAAAGAAGGAAAGTGTGAATTTTTGCAATATCACGAAACGCTGTTTGCATCTTAAAGTACCTTCATCTCTATGAAGGTAATGCACGGCTGATTCGATATATGTACCTAGACAGAAGTTTCAAAAACTATGCACATATCATTTGTGATCGGGATGAAAATTTTGGGGCAATTCTGAGACCGTATCCAGATAGAACGACCCTCAAAATCATAGAAATACTAGTTTCAAACGACTTGATTGACCTCAACTAGGCCTTCAAATCTTCTTAAACCTGACGTGCTGAGGTCTAATGGACCTCGAATTAGGACTCAGCTACCTTCAAAACGTATGAAAACTGTAGTCAAGTTCCACGAAGACACATTTTCGTATTTTTGCAATCGTCATTCGAACTATCAAGTTACTAACTTAAATTGACCTAGAAATGACCTTTACGATAATCATAAAAATAAAAATTAATACCATATCTGGACAATCGATTTTTTTGCCGATTTGACCTTCAAATGCCTTTAAATTTAACGTGATGGAGCAAAACGGACTCCGGATTCGGATTCAGCGCGTCAAAATACATAAGGGTGATCGGGGGGTTGAGAGACACGGGGGATCGTGAGACACTCTTACAGCTCCGAAATGAAAAGCGTGACATTTACCGGGTGAATGCTAAACTTCTTGCTCGTTATCAATCTCCATTTCCATATGACAACTGTCACATTCATCTGGATTCTTTGTTTATTCCCAGATCACGACTCTAATTGTATGATCGAAAGTTTTGTAGACTGTTCACGTTTGCAGTGTTTTCACTTTGTTGTACAAACTAATTACGACAGTAATTGGTGAGTAGCCTTTTGACACGCGAAACAGACAAAACTAAGACATCTTTCTAAAATTTCAACTAATTAATCTCTTGTCTAAGTGTATGTACACTAAATAATAGTTTAAAAAATTTAATGGGGAGAAAAATGGCTTTTCTATTATATTTCTGGTCTAAAAACAAAACCCGTCTCATAACCCCCCCATCTCCCCTACGAATATATAGGTCCGGTTTTTGGACATTACCACTTTTTTTGTATGCCTGTGTAATTAATTAAACCATAACTTAGTTGCATTGAAAAATCAAGAAATTAGTAACAACGTTCTCCTGCGAATAAGCACGACTAAAGAACATATTACTGAAAATACCGATTAATTGAGGTCAAATTTCGCTTTAAAAAATCTTCTATACCGCTTTGCCTTGTATATGGCTTTGCCCCGGTTTCCCCTATCAAAATGTTTGGAATCACATGCAGAAACACGATCTGCTTACAAAAATTGAGTATTGTTTATTGCAAAAGTTTGCTGAGTGTAAATCATGAAGTAATATAAGGAGACATAAGAAAACATAAGGCTGGAAACCCGATTTGGGTTAATCGTGGGTTTTCGGAATAATTCATGCAGTTTCCAAGTAAAATAATTTAACTTAAAATTACTTCAGCGCCTCTGCGGTACGAAATGTAAGTTATTTCAAATTTTTTTGTTGGCGTTTCGAAAAAAACGTTAGTTAATCGCAGACCCATAAATTTTATAAAAGCTAAGTTTGTGTCTTAACAAATTTTGCAACGTCACACTTTCTAATACTTTAGACGAGTATTTCAAAGGCTTCGAAAATTCCTACTTTTCCAGATAACTTCTTAGAATTTCATAGTAAATATATTTCATTTAAAATATATTCTAAAAAACTTCTTTTTAGGATCTAAATATTATGACCGCTCAAATCTTTCTCTATGAGGAAACAAAAACGTTTAGAATGACCCACCAACTTACTTCAAGTTATCTAAGGATTAGCTACACTGAGAAAAATATTGAGTTGATTCAGCTCTGAATCAAAGGTTACTCAACCTGACAGATGCAAGGCAAGATTTCACTGTTGCTTGAGCTCGAAGCCGAGGTAGTTTCTTCGTTGAGATACTGAGCAGTGTCTCCAGATAGAGCTTATGCTTTCTCCTTCTAGCAAGTAACGAACCTATTGATAAAGAAAGAAAGCATGAGCTCGTGGTTCGTAGAGTAGGACCGAAAAATCCCACTATCTGGGGACACTGCTTCAGCTCGGTATCCCAACGTAGATATCCATTAAAAGAAATTTAATTCCTTAAAATCACATTTTAATATTATATCATTTGAGAAAAAATATTTGAAAATATTTGATGATTGTGTTTAATTATTTAAAGACTTACGTATGTCGAAGTCTTGATTTAAATACTGTTCCTTCTGAGCATCGCTAATACTTATAATAGAACCCCTGACAGTCTTTTTGTCGTGAGCTTGTGTTATAACCGTACCAATTATCTGAAAATATTTTGAAAATGTTTACTTATTGAACCATAAAAATTAGTACACTGGGATGCCGCAATAACACTAACCGTGTTAGCTCGATCTTAGAAACTGCATTTGTGTCATGTTTATATGATCTTAAATTAATTTTTTTAAGAAATTTAAGTTATTTTTCCATAATAGGCATAAAAAAAGATTCATTTTGAAGCCTATGTGAGGTTGTTAAAGTAACACTTTTTCAGGTCCGTACTCCTTACAGCATATCTAATAATGTGCATTTAAAATAATTATTTAAATCCAATTTGTAAACCATTAAAATAAAATTATTATGAACCAATTATTGATCTTCAATATTAGTGGAGACTAGGACTAGTAGTGGGCAACAGGGGCACGATAGCCAATTCTTTTTTCACAAACATTATTTAGAAAGCTTGGAAATCTGAATATCCATATTGTGAGAATGGGACGGCCAACCTATTCTCGGAATTAGGAGGTTTTTATTACCAGCTGAAAAAATGAAATATTAATTGGTGGTTCTCGGTATTTAAATGGAGAAATAATCATTTAAGGGCGATGGAATCTGAAAGTAAAAACTGTCAACAAACTGTCAAAAACTTTCAAAATCTGTGGAAAGAAATAAAGCTATCATGTGGACTTGAATTTTTCCAGCCAAAGGCAAAAGAGGGAAAATTTATAGGTTTTAGATAGAAAAAATAGAGAGAAGAAATGAATAAGGGGCGCTTGATGATAAGTTTGTCGAATACTCACTTTTATAGTTCCAAAATAGCGTTTAATTATTTCCTATCAGAAACGGCGGACTTTTGACTTCCATGATGGAAGAAACGAATTATTGACAGTTGCGACAGTGGCACCCTGCGCGCGCAGCACGTGTTGGCTTCCAGCTAGAGAAATTCTCCCATTGGTCAATTTAATTCGATTTTGAATCGCGCGCCAGATTACAGTCAATTGCAAAATATCTTTAGCAGGAATCAATATTTAGTTTCTTCCATTATGGAAGTCAAAATGTCCGCCGTTTCTGACAGGAAATAATTAAACGCTATTTTGAGACTATAAAAGTGAGTTTTCGAAAAACGGATGATCAAGCGCCCATTATTCATTTCTTCTCTCTATTTTTTTCTATCTAAAACCTATAAATTTTCCCTCTTTTGCCTTTGGCTGTAAAAATTCAAGTCCACATGAAAAAGTGACAGAATTAGACAGACGCGCAACAAGCGTCTCAAAACAGTGGGTATCGGGAGCCACCCTACACATTAAAAATCAATAAAAAAAAGAACAGATTAAAACCTCTAAAAAATTGCGTTTATTGTGGAATTGTATTATCCTTCCAATAATTTCGACATCCATGCATATTGCAAGTAGGTATACTCGAATTACTGTCTGGGTGTCTTAACCCCGTTATTGTTGCGCCTCTGGGATCTGAGTTTTTCTACATGAGAAATTTTCAAATTCCATCAGCCTTAAGAGATTTTTACCATCGAGAATTACTTATTACTTACAATGTAATATAATATAATTTAAGACCATATTTTAGGGTAATGGAACGAATTGTCGAGGAAATAGGCAACCTCAAAATTCTCTATCCTTCTATTTATAAACGAAAACTCCTACAACTTTGGAACTTATTTAATTAGACAAAATATTTGTCGAACTTTCATTTCTGTATGTAGGGGAACCTGGGGCGGAATGAGCAACAAAATTTTCAACCTTTTTTAAAATTTAATCAAGGGATGAGAAGCAATCGCAATTTGCTTAAGTATTTCGAACAATTTATAAAGAATTAAATTCTTCCATAAAAGAACCATGTAGGATTATATTTACTTACTGAAAACAATCATCTTAGTTATAACCTGAAAAAACGCATTCCACCCCGCAAGTGAGGTGATATGGGTTTTTCTTTGGGGTAAAATGAGCATGTTTATTTTTGTATGTATAAATTATGAATATTTTTTTTTCCATAAAATGTATGTTCATGTTGGTCAATTAATAAAATACATTTAGGAACTATTATAATTTATTTTTTTATACAAAAACAAGCAGACAAACAAAATTCCTTGATATTGATTTGCAGATTAATATTTAATCACATTTAAAACATTGATAATTATCAAGTAAATAAAATAAGTGGTAACCAAAGTAAAAATAAGTGGTACCACTTGCCTTTATTATTATTATAATCATTTCAAACATTTTTAACATATTTTAAATCACATTCTGCTGAGTACATAATATCTAATGAATAAGAACACAGAACAGTTATGATTTAATATCACAGAATCATTGCTTCTGATTAGTACATAATATGTTATGAATAAGAACTAATTTGTACTATAAAATTGAAGCTCGTTTTGAGGTACAGATTCCAATTGGACTATTTGAAAGCCTGGTTGCGACAACATGTTTGTTAAGTACTCTTCATTTATTACTTGAATTCCATTTGTTATATTCATGAAACTTGATGGATTGACTGCATCTTGTGGTTCATTTATAATATCATTTAAACCTTTCTTTCTTTTAGACTGTATTGACGTAATTACAGGTTTTTTTCATTTAGTTTTACTTATAGCAAGTTCTGATTCGTTTATTAGTTGAATTCCATTTGTTACATTCATGGAACTGGATGGAGTAACTGCATTTTGTGATTCATTTGTAATATCAGTTAAACCTTTCTTTCTTTTAGACTGAATTGACGTAATTACAGGTTTTTTTCTTTTAGTTTTACTTATAGCAAGTTCTGCTTCGTAAATTTCAGAAGTTATTACTGCTGCCTTTCCTTTAGCTCGTCCTTTATTCTATAAGTAAGTTGTATATAAGTTAATTAAGTAAGTTTCATAATATATTGTTTAGTTTTCGATTTCGTAAATATAGTTACCTTTGTCTGTTTTTGGTTATTTTCCTGAGTGAAATTGTTTTTTAATTTTTTAGTATATTCTTGCAGAAGTTTATCCACCGACTTCTCTACAGTGTTCATCAATTTTGATTTTAATTGATGCATTAATGCAAGTTCTGCATCATTTTCATTTAAATCTACAGTTTCAGCATCTACTGCCATTGTTACACTTTCATCGAATGTGGAATTTGTAGCTAAAATTATGTTTGACTGCGCTTCTTCTGTAACTGTTGGTTCTTCTCTTTCATCACACGTGGAAATTATTGGTAACTTACGAGTATTATTTATGACTGGACTTTGAAGACTTTTCTCTGGCTCTTCTCTTTCATTGCACATAGAAATCATTGATAAAGTATTATTATTCATTGCTAGACTTTGAAGAGTACTTAAAGCATTATCTGCGTCATTGATAATTCCTACTGAATGAACTAAATTTGCAGCTACAAAAGAAGAAATGAATAATTTAATTTTCTACAAACATGATTATATCTTACCTTAAAAACAAGAAATTACATAATTTTATATAAATATCTGATGACTCATTTGAAACTGAGCATGGTGAATAAATAACTGCAAACTCATCTTCTCGAAATATATTTTTGTTTAATGGATATATTCCTGTTTTTTGGAATCCATTAATTGCATTCTCCATCGTTGAAGCTTTTATAAATGCTTGTCCGAAAATAGAATAAATATCCTTTAATCCGATAGAAGAACGTGGATGTTTTCTCATCCAATCATTTACTACAGCAGAATAATAATTACTCAAAGATTTCATATAAGAAACATCTAAGGGTTGCATACGATGAGTTCAATGAGGTGGAAAGCACACTATCACCACACCGTTGGCTTGAGCAAGTTTGATTGCATCCAAATTTTTTACATGTGTTACATGACCATCCAATAGTAATAACACAGGATTAGTTACCGTTGCTCGAGAGAATGTATTGAAGTTTTGCAGCCATTTTGTAAAAATGGTTTCATCCATCCATCCAGTACCATTGAATTCAGCCCATGAGCCTGGTGGCGAGTCATTTAGATAGTTCTCCTTTCTAATTTTTCTTGGGTAAATTAACAATAGTGGCATATATTTTCCTGTTGCTGAATAACAGACACATGCCGTAACATTCGTACCTCTTTCAGCTGAAACTCTGGAACCAACTTGACGCTTTTCTTTTGGAGTAATTACTTTTAAATAAGTTTTAGGGTTACATGACACTCCGGTTTCGTCAACATTGTAAATATTATCTGGTTCAAAATGATATTTCTCATACTCATGTTCCAAGATGTCGAAAAAATCACCTACAGATTTTTTGTTGAAAAAGGTAGCTCGAGCCATTGAAGTAGCTTCTGGCTTTCTCATTGATAAATTTGCATGTCTTTTTAGAAAACCTCTGAACCAATCATATCCAGCTAATCGTTGAACTTTATTAAAATTATGCATTAACTGTAAACTCTCTGCATATTCATATGCAAGTCTGCGTACATCTTTGGCTGTAAATCCATGCAATCTGGCTTCATTGTCCAAAATTTGTTTACAAAACTATAATTCTTGATCGTGAGTGAACACAGGCTTGAATCCTAAACCTAGCATCAATTATAAGGGTATAAAAGGTCGCCTTGTGACTTTAAACACGATTAATTTGACTTAAATTTCTATAGTTTTCAACAGAATTAGAGTGTGATCACTTTTCGCTCAAATTTTTTTAGAATTAAACGCATTTTAATTTAGTTTAATTTGAAGCTTTTTGTACTGGTTTATCAAGCAGAATTTATAAGCTTACTTTTATATAACTGTCTACTTACATTCTGTCTACTTACTTCATATTTTATTGCCACTTCTTGAACTTTTTCGCCTTCATTTAAACTTTTAATAGCACAACACATGCTTTCAGCTGACCAACTTTGCCGAATAGATTTTCGCAAATACACTCTTAGCATATTTAAAAATTAAAACTATGGTACTGTAATTAAGCTTAAAAGCTAAATAAATAGGTTCTATTAGCTATCTAACCTATATTTACATTTTTCTAGAGTGATCAGCTCTTATTATATGTGATTATACAGGTTACTTCAGACCCTTCAGACAGCCCATTCCACCTCATTGAAGCCGACCCATTCCACCCCAAACTCTACATTTTTTCTAAATAATATAATAATAATTCTACTTCTTTTTAATAAAAAAACAAAATAGTGCAAATTATTGAGGGGAAATTAATTAACTTAATAATAGACATTTTCAATGGATAAATGGTAATATAAGTAGTTTTATAAGCAATTGAAAAGTAACTAAAATTTAATTTTTAGACGGCTTTATTTTCAGGCATTTTGTCATTGTCTTTTACAGAACAAATTTCTATTTTTTCCTTTTAATGTTTATCGCCTACCTAAGAAACATACTTTAAAAAAGTTTCAAAGGAAGTAATGCAGAAACTTGATCGATATTGAAGAACACCATTTTACCCTAATACCTATTCCGCCCCAGGTTCCCCTAATTTTTTTTTCAGAAATGTAAAACTTAAGACTAATATTGTGAAAAAGAGAAATGAGTCGAAAACACCATTTCTTGAGGTGAATTTTCCAATCGCTCGATATTCGAATATATTTAGCACGGAGTAGTAATAAGGAGACCCAACTTCATGTACAGTAATGTTCAATGAAGCCTTCCTCTGTTTTCGATCGTAAACATGTCAATCCAACTCTGGTTTCCATTAGAATCTTATGAAAAGCAGGGTTAGGTTGACATTTTTACAATCGAAAATAGAGGAAGGCTTCATTGAACATTGTAACATGGCAGTTACTTAGGTTGCCTGAGTGCAGGCGTGGGGGCGGGGCCCGAGCCGGCGAGCAGCGGTGCTGCGAGTCGTCGGTCGGCCACCTCACTCTCTCTGGATCTAGACAGCTGAGGAGCGAGTCGCGTCAGCCAAACGTCCCGTCTCTCTCTACTCTTTGCAAAGTGCTAAGTTTGTCGCCGCGGAGCCGCAATTATTATACTTTTTCGGATTGAAGCCTTTTGGTGCGCTGCCGCGCTATAAGTTGTTCTTTTGGGACAGGAGCCCGTATTAATTATCGGTAAATATAATTGTTATTCATTTTAAACTTGTGTTTGGTCATTTCAGCTCCCTCCGGCAGTTCCCACCTCCCATCCCATTTTTAGCCGTAATCGAACCCGATTACAACATTACTGTACATTTGCTCAAAAAAAGTGTAACCTTCAATATGTCAGAGTGGTGAGGATGGTACCTCGACTAGTTGAGTCGAATGTCTGCGAAATGTCAGAATTTGACGTGACGTAATGACGTTTGACCAGGGGCGTAGCGAAGTTGTTGAGCTAGGGGGGATGAGATTGTCATAAATGCCGACTGAATAAGTGGGATTTGCGAACTGGGAAGATTTATTGTGAATTACATTACACATATTGTGATCTACATATCACATATCACATATTGTGATCTACATTATAGAAGTATATACATGTATAAATCGTTTAGACTTGGAGTTATTATTCAAGAAAATGACAATAAGAACAATAAACCCTGTTGAAAATTCCTGAATAGGTTCCTGTATGGTTTTCTATACAGGAACCTGTAAATGTTCTTATAAGGGTTCCAACGAAGGTTCTGATGTATGACTCCTGTAAGGAACCAGAAGACAGTGATCATGTACAGATTCCTATAGAGGATTCTAACGACTGACTGAAATATACCATATGGAAAACTGTAAAGGATGCCATGCATGTTCCTGCAGAGGAACATGTACTTTCAAAACAATTAAACTTAGAATTACTTGTGTAGGATTCTTTGCAGTTTCCTTTACGGTTTTTATTCACAAAGTTTCCTGTATGGAATCCTTTTCAAGATCCTGTGAAATTTACTAAATATAAATAACTCCTAGTATATAGGTTTCTGTACGAGAACCTCTGAAGGTTCCTGCACAGTTTCGTTCTGTTAGTTTTTCCTACAGTTTCCTATGTAGGAACATTTGCAGGATCCTCAATCAACCCTTATTCTGCACAAAAGACCCTGCATGGGTTCCTGTACGAAGACCTATGAAGGATCCTTTGAAGTTTCCTTTACGATTGTTTTATTCTCAGTTTCCTATATAGGATCCTGTGAAATTAACTAAATATAAATGCAAAGGTTCATGCAGAGGAACATGTGCTTTCAAACAGGACCTAAATACCAGGAGTTATTTCTTTTTAGTAAATTTCACAGGAACCTGAAAAGGATCCCATACAGGAAACTTTGTGAATAAAAATCGTAAACGAAACTACAAAGGATCCTACACAGGAAATTCTATGTTTAATTGATTTGAAAGTACATGTTCCTCTGCAGGAACTAGGGATGGGCGATTCTGAATCGATCTTTTCCACTCAAAAGATCGATCTTTTGAATCGATTCTTTACTAGTCGATTTTTTGCTGGATCGATTCTTTACCCTCAGAATCGAAGAATCGATTCTCGCGTTGTTCATTTGTCCCATATGGACGCGCAAAACGAAAAAAGGAAAATGAACAGGCAATTTTTGTTTCAAAGGGTTGCTGTCATTGGCTGTTTGTTTTGCGCTTTCCATTTTGCGCTTGCATGGGATAGAAAAGGAAGTCCGAAACCTTTAAATTTTCATCATTTCATGCGGTAATTGCGGTAAACCTAACCACACTCAACCACACTCCAGCTCCAGGACATCAATGTTTTGAAGTTTTTAATTTTTTACATTTATAAATTGTAATAAACAGTGTCTATTAATTGTCGATCTTTAATCATTTTATTAAAATTTGAATAAATGTATTTATTTTTAGGTAAATATAAACTTTTCAAGACATTTTTACGTCGATCTTAAAACATCGATTCTTTTGATTCCGAGCTTTTTCTGAATCGATCTTTTTGAATGCGATCCTAGATCGATTTAAGAATCGATCTTTTCGAAAGAATCGCCCATCCCTAGCAGGAACATGCATGGGATCCTTTACAGTTTTCCATATGGTATATTTCAGTCAGTCGTATAGGAATCTTGTTAGAATCCTGTACAGGATCACTGTCTCCAGGTTCTTTACAGGAGTCATACATCAGAGCCTTCGTGGGAACCCTCATAAGAACATTTATAGGTTCCTGTATAGGACACCATACAGGAACCTATTCAGGAATTTTCAACCGGGATAATATAGATTATAATCGAATTACCCGAAAATCCCGAAAATGCCGACTCGGCATGACGCTAGGAGGGTTCACACCCCTGACACCCCCACCCCCTCGCTAAGCCACTGCGTTTGACAGTTTGAAAATAAGCGGATTAGTGTTTAGTGTTTTGAATTGTGTGCTTATAGTGTTTCAATTAAACGTTTTAGTGTTTTGAAGATGTACAGTGTTCTTCATGTATGCCTTAACATTTGTCACTAGATTTTTGTACGCAACAGTTACTTTTTAAAGTTTTTTTTAGAAATATACTTAAAATGTCATTACAATTGTAAGAGAATGTGTTAAAGTGATAAGCTCATCTGAATAAATTTGCAGAAAATGTGTGTGATAAGAGAGTGCTCTACCAGAAATAGACACTTGCTGGTTGAAACAGAAAACAGGGTCACCCAATGTGCCGTTTCCAATGTAAGTAAATTGGTTAAAATTTCTTGGTAAAAATTTGATATTATATTGTGTTTGAATTAAAAGAAAGAATTCGGATTTTTATTTTTAAGGACGTTGAACCCAAGTGTTAAGCTCAAAATTCTATTCTCCATTTTACTCAAAGAAAATTATAGATAAATATTTTTTTCTCTGTAGCACTAATCTTTCTTCAAATATAAGACTGCGTACAGAGCGAAAAAATATTTAGTTTCGATACTTTTTGCATAAAACGAAGAATTCAAAACAATAATTAATAAGGAAGTTCTTTATTATTCAAATTCAGCGCCAAATTTTACGGCTTTTTGGCTTTCGAAGATATTCCACTCTCCCAGTCGAGGTACAATCCCCACCACTCTGATATATTGAAAAGGTTATACTTTTTTTTCACAAGTTAAGTGAAATGTGACGTCACAGGTCATATGAGGGGGGTAGAAAGTCAGGAAGGTTAGTCTCAGTAAGGAAAATTGTACATGGAAAGCAATGCATGTACGGAAAGAAATTTGGTACAGTTACTGCACTACCTCTAGTGCTGCTGCTGCACCACAATAAAGGGCGACTGTTGCTCTATTTTAGGTTAGCTACTGTACTTTTTGTGGAGTAGTTACGTCTCTCTCGCAGAGGGAACGTTGCGCTCCTTCGATCCCTCTAAGGTGCAGTAACTGCCCCTCAAACGGACAATTGCTGCACATATACAGAGAGCAACAGCTATTAGGGATGGGTAACGCTCGGTGAGAATCGATTCTTCGATTCATTGATTCCGGCAGATTGGTCGATTCCGCGGAATCGAAGAATCGAAGGTAGGAATCGATTCTTAAATTCCGATTCTGATTCCGATTCCTACTAATATTCCCCCACTTCTCAAAAAGCACGCGAATATTTAAAATTTTTAAGTGTTTTTGGAGAGGTTTGTTTTGAAATTTAAAGTAAATGCAATAAATATAAGTTTCTGGTCAAGTTTTAATATAAATTTATAAGACTCAATGTTTTACTGGACACATATAACATTAATATATAAAAGGGCAAGATCGATTATTTCGAATTACAATAATTTCTTTTACATATTAAATAACTAGAACTTTAGTTGGCACTTGGAATATTTGAGAAAATAAATAGTACACTACAATAGTGTTTCTTATTCTATTCTAAATTCTAATCAATGAAAACTTTTTTTATTAATATTGTGTGCGTGAAATACCACAGGGGTAAATTTAAAAGTGTTTTTAATACTGAAAATAAAGTTTAAAAGTCGTAACAAAAATGGAAGGCATTTTGGGCTTTGATTTTGACAAGTTGCTTACTTGGTTTTCATTTTTCTGTATAAGAATAATCAATAACAATGAAGTCTTAATTTTTAATTAGTTATATCCTAATTTAGAGTACCATTACTTTTATCTCTGTACAAATATTGATAAAAATTGATACTCTTAAACTCCACTTGCCTTTCCATGTTTCTAAATCAATAGAAGACAAGAAAAGCATAACAGATTTGATTTCAATCCCTGCAGAATTAATAAAGACATTATTTAGAATAAAGTGTAAGTTAATGGAATATTTTTTGGCTTTCAGGTTCAAAATTATTGAATTCAACTATAGAATTATAGAAACAAAGGTATAAGAGAAAGAGATATGTGGAATAAAAGTACCATCCAGATAGTGTACAGTAAGTACAATGTAACTTTTAGTTGTCATAGACTCTGTCCAAAGGTCCGTGGTCAGTATTAAATTCTTTTTTGAAGCAAGAAGAATTTTCATTTTGGCCTGTAAGTCACTCTCTTTTGGCCATTTCTCAATAGAATGATTAGTTTTCATTTTAATCATGAAAAATATTGTTACACAGAGTTCTCACAATAAAAAAACTAAAATTGATCATTTTCACTTGTAAAAAGGACGGTTTTCTACTGAAATTATTCGGCAATAAGCTAACAGTGATTGCAAAATAGAATGTGGAGCACTAGATAATAACTTGCGTAATTGTTATTAACAATTTTTATAACAATCGGTTAAATCTGGAATTTTTTTTCTTTATTTGTATTGAATTAAATAAATAATCGATATTTATAATAATAATCGGATTATTATAAGAAACTTAATATAAATCAATTACGAGTCAGAACTTGAACCATTCTTGGATTCGAATTGTTCTATTAGTTCATCTAGTTCTTGATGAAGTTCAACTTCAACTTTTTCCTATTCTAGTGCTCCACATTCAATTTTGCAATCACTGTTAGTTTATTGCCGAATAATTTCAGTGGAAAACCGTCCTTTTTACAAGAGAAAATTATAAATTTTAGTATTTTATTGTTTATAACAATCTTGTAAATTATTGATTACTTAATTTCGTTGGTTAGTCATCACAATAAATGTTACTTTGTTATACGCGCCATTCGAGAAATAAACCAAAAAATGAAAGATTTTCCATTTCTAGAAAATACTTTTATTTATACGACACTTCATTGGAATTTCCTCAAAACCAAGATTCTGGAAGACGAGTTCTGACCTTCAAGCAATAGATCAATATAAAAAAAAGGGGTCTTCTCACTCAAACATATGGGTACCAGAGCTAGAATCAAGACCTCGGCAAGTTTGAAGGATCAGGTAGCCAAAAACTTTCCTATCATAAAAAATCTTCTGGAATCTCTTAGAAGATATGGAGGAAAATATCTTGCAAGCAAAAGAGCAACAAAGAAAAAAGGGTCTTCTCACCCGAACACATGGGAACCAGAGACATCGGTTCGTTTGCAGGATCAACTAGCCAAAAATTTTCCTATCATAAAAAATTTCTAGAATTTTCTAGAAAGTATGAAGGAGAAGGGAATACCCCTTCCATGAAACCTTCATGGGGGTAGAATTCCTATAAAAGGACACGTTTTCCGAGTTTTGAGTCACTCGCAAATCGGGGCTCGCAAGTCGCGAGACAGTTACGCCTTCAACGAGAAAGCTCTCTCCGATAAAGTGCCCATTTCGCCTCGAACTGTAAGCAGAAAATTAAAGAATTTAAACCATAGAAGAAGTTTCTAAATCTTCGGTAAGTCCTTTTCAGGAACACTCTCCCGGTTCTTATTCCTACTTATATCCTGCAAAATTCTACGGGAACTCCCTCCCGTCCCTAAAACCTCTACGGAAACTCTCTCCCGTATCCCTCTCTGATATCCTGCGGGAACTCCCTCCCGTAACGCTCCTAAAACTCCTACGGGAACTTTCTCCCGTAAAGTTCTCCAATACCCTACGGGAACTCTCTCCCGTAAAGTCCCAAAACTCTCTACGGGAACTCCCTGCCGTAACACCCTCCTATTCCAACGGGAACTCTCTCCCGTAAAGTTCCTAAGCCTTCTACGGGAACTCTCTCCCGTAAAGTTCTACATCTCCAGTCCATTGACTAGTCAACGAAACATTTTTAAATTCTTCAAGCAGTTCAGTTGAAATGTTGTTTTCAAACTTTCGCAAATGTTGTATACTATCCTCTGGTAGATTTCCTAAATCATTTTGCTCTTATACCAAATTTGTACTCTTACTTTTCTTTCTTTTCTTAAAAATATCATAGTCGACAGCACTAGGATTAAACGGTGCTAAACCAGATGCTCTAAATCCACTAACAATAGCTTCTTTCTCATTTGGCATATTGTCCAGAACCATTTTCAAAACTGCAGGAAAATCCTCTTTTTTAAATTTCATTATATTATTTTGAAGTTTCCATTTTGGAACAGTCCTTTTCCAAGTTTGTTTAAAAGGATGAAAGAATGCGATGTCCAATGGTTGCATCACATGTGTACAATTAGGATACAATCCTATCAACTCAATCTGCTTATCTCGACAAAAACCAACTAAAGGGATTGTTATATAAGATGAATGATTATCTAAATATACTATGCTCTATACTTGAGCTCTGCTGAGGTCAAATGCTGTGGTTTTCTAATACTTATGTTAAAATGCCGTTTCTTAAACCCTTCAAACCAATGACGCCCAGGACGGTTGTCAATAAACGGTGTGGCTATTCCCATCATTTTCACATAAAACTGAACGGAATCAAGAAGTTCATTTTTACTAACTGGCTGGTCTCGTTCAGCTTTGTAAAGAATCCAGTTAACTATATCTTGCTTAATAGCTTCTGATAAAACTGTATCGGGTCCTGGTTTTGTTTTGAATTTTATTATAGCATGCTCATGTGTATGCTGAATTTTACAGGTTAGTTTACATGTAGTGCAAATTTTGTAACTAACTTACCTTATAACTTGTATCATTATAAACGTATAGATTCGATACAATAATTATTTTATTGTAAGTATCGATAAATGTTCAAATTCACACATTTAACAATAAAAGCGGATTAGAGTCACTCCGAAATTAGTCTCATTAATCGGTGAAAATAATTGTTTCCATGGAAACGAGCCGGTCCGTGGATTATGAAACACGCGGTCTGTCGTTTCGTAAACAGCCGATGTACGCAGGGACGGCGCAGACAGTATGGATGCCATAGATAAATCCATACATGGAAATTTTCATGTATGGAAATTCCATACATGAAAAACTGTCTAGAATTTATATCTAGAAATGATGGACAAAGGAAAACAAAAAGAAATGAAAAAATTTCGGTTGACCCCCCCCCACACCGGTGTTATATCGTAAATCCATACATGGAAAAAAGGGGCTGCGCCGCCCCTGGATGTACGTATTGTGAAACACAATAATTATCAAAAATATCACAACGGAATTGGTGAAACAAAAATTCCAACATAATCTACAACTCAAAAGCTTTAAAATAAACAATGTTGCTTTTTCTATCTAACTATGAGATAAATCACGTCAAGTAGGTACCCCAATTTCCAACCCAAGCAAATGTCATAAAATGATTATATCAATCGAATCATCACATTAAAAGTAACTTATAAAAGGAGGACTTTCGCAAATATAATTTGTTTAAATATTTTTTTTTCGTGCAACAAACATTTATGCGTTTTTTTCGATAATAATTCATTGCGCTCAAACTATTGAATATTTTTAAACGAAATTTTGCACACATACTATTGAAAGACAGCTCTTTCAGATAAAAAATATTGCGATGCTCAATAAACAATTTTTCCATTTTTTTAATAACATTTTTATAAACAATTGGCATAATTATTAACTTCTCAATGCTCTTATCGCCTAAATCGTTGGTGGTATATGTAAAAACTATTCAAGACTGATAATCCGAAGAAAAATTTCACTACCCGCCATTAATTTGCTCAGAAAATGTATAATTGCGAACCGCGGCGCAGCGCGCGGCTCGGGCCCATGCTACGGAAGAGCGCCTGGGTGTGCGAAGAATAGCGGCACATACAGAAATTAAAAATTGTATACATATAATTATTATAAATTAATTATTATTATTATTATATTATTACTTATTATTAATATAATTATAATTACTATGATAAATATTATTTCACACCACTTTTTTATGAAAAAAATCGTAAATTTGAAACATTGAGCACGATGCACAAGCTGTGAATTGCAGTTATTACGCTTATAGGCACATCGTGCCACGCCTCGCAATTCAATTTTTTATGAATACAAAATTTAAAAAGATTGTCTCAATTGGCTGAAACAAATATTAATTTTTGCATGTGCCGCTATTCTCCGCGCAGTGAGGCGCTGTTCCGTGGCGTGGACCCGAGCTGCGCGCTACGACGCGCTTCGCAATTATACATTTTCTGAGCAAATTAATGGCTAGTAGTGAAATTTTTCTTCGGATTATCAGTCTTGAATAGTTTTTACATGTACCACCAAAGATTTAGACGATTAGAGCATTGAGAAGTTAATAGTTATGCCAATTGTTTATAAAAATGTTATTAAAAATATGGAAAAATTGTTTATTGAGCATTGCAATATTTTTTATCTGAAAGAGCTGTCTTTCAGTAGTATGTGTAAAAAATGTCGTTTAAAAATTTTCAATAGTTTGAGCGCAATGAATTATGATAAAAAAAACGCATAAATGTTTGTTGCATGAAAAAAAATATTTAAACAAATTATATTGTCGAAAGTCCTGCTTTTATAAGTTACTTTTAGTGTGAAGATTCGACTGATATAATCATTTTTTAACATTTGCTTGGGTTGAAAATTGGGGTGCCCACTTGACGTGATTCGTCTATGCAAACTATCAGAACGTTCGACAAACCAAACTGAGTAAATTTGCCTCTGAAGGTCGCATGGCTGCTCAATTTGATCATGCTATGAAACACAGACACTTAAATATTTTTGTTTACAAATAAAAGCTTCATGGCAGCATTTATTAAATGACTTTATAAATATAGATGATAATCTTCATAAATATTATTTTTTCCTCGCCTTGTACGCTTTATTTAATTTTATTTTCAAGTTTTTGATGTAGTGTCTCATAAAATCAGACATTGTTTCATAATACGGTCGGTTACCTTAATAAACTACTAGAAAATATAAAAAAACTTCGAATGTTGACTATTTTGCCTTGTATTTTCAAGAAAGTCGGCCCTTTAGGTAATCAGCGCTACGCGAGGGAAATTGAAGTACTAACGCGCAGGACAGTCAAATGTGTGTCCACTTTTAGGTTTTAGTGCCAGGGAGCTGATACAAATCATCAAATATTGGTCAAAAATTATTAGTTAGGATATTTTGAGGTTATGTTTGATCTTTTTCACCGGAAATGGATATTTTAAAATACAAAACATTAAGTATTGGTCCAAACTTATTAGTTAGGATATTTTTAGGTTGTGTTTGTTCTTTTTCAACGGAAATGGATATTTTAAAATAAAAATCATCAAGTATTGGTAAAAACATATTACTTGGGGTATTTTGAGGTTATTTTTGTTCTTTTTCGATAGAAATGGGTATTTTAAGGCTGATGAAATTTAAAAATTTCTCACTCATATCCCAGGGGCGCAACAATAACGGGGCTAGGACACCCAGACAGTAATTCGAGTATACCTACTTGCAATATGCATGGATGTCGAAATTATTAGAAGGATAATGCAATTCTACAATAAACGCACTTTTTGAGGGGTTTTAATCTGTTCTTTTTCTTTTTTTCATTGATTTTGCTTCCTCATAGAGGAAGCTTTGTAGTGGTGACAAAATCCAGTTTCCTAAAAAAGGTTTTTTTGAACATATTTCAAAGGCAATATATCTAATATGATGATCTGAAAAAATGTCCGGATTATGTGTGTGTGTGTGTGTGTGTTATGTGTGTATGTGTCATTTTTCGACTATAATTTCTGAAATAATTAAAATTTAAAGCTGATGTAAAGAAAACGAAGATTCTTTGAGTCTAGACGAATCGATTCACCTAAAAGATTAATGCATTTTATAAAAAAATAAGAAAGTTATCCTTTATTGTAATTTTCGAAAATGAGTTTTTTGAATAAAACTTCTCAAGTAATCAAAATTTAATGCTGATGTAAAGAATACTTAATGCTTCCTCTATGAGGAAGCAAATCATATTTGCTTACAGGAAGCAAAGTGCTCATTGAATGAGTACAAAAGATGATACAACTTTACAGCTAGTTTAGTTTTAGTTTAGTTTAGTTTTTAGTAGGGTGGCTCCCGACACCCACTGTTTTGAGACGCTTGTTGCGCGTCTGTCTAATTCTGTCAACTTTTCATGTGGACTAAAATTTTTCCAGACAAAGGCAAAAGAGGGAAAATTTAGATGTTTTTGATAGAAAAAAATAGAGAGAAGAAATGAATAAGGGGCGCTTGATGATCAGTTTTTCGAAAATTCTTTTATAGTCCCAAAATAGCGTGTAATTATTTCTTGTCAGAAACGGCGGACATTTTGACTTCCATGATGGAAGAAACTAAATATTGATTCATGCTAGAGATATTCTGCAATTGACTGTAATCTGGCGCGGGATTCAAAATCGAATTAAATTGACCAATGGGAGAATTTCTCTAGCAGGAAGCCAACACGTGCTGCGCGCGCAGGGTGCCCCGTTTGAGAGCACTGTCGCAGCTGTCAATATTTAGTTTCTTCCATCATGGAAGTCAAACTGTCCGCCGTTTCTGACAAGAAATAATTGCACGCTATTTTGGGACTATAAAAGTGAGTTTTCGAATAACTGATCATCAAGCACCCCTTATTCATTTCTTCTCTCTATTTTTTTATATCAAAAGCCTCTAAATTTTACATCTTTTGCCTTTCGCTTGAAAATTTCCAATCCACCTGATAGATTTGTGCCTTTACACAGATTTTGACAGTTTTCGACAATTTGTTGACAATTTTTACTTTCAGATTCCATCACCCTTAAAATACAAATCATAAAGTATTGGTAAAAACTTATTACTTGGTGTATTTTGAGGTTATGTTTATATTTTTCAACGGAAATGGATATTTTAAAATAAAAATCATCAAGTATTGGTCAAAACTTATTAGTTATGGTAATTTGAGGTTATATTTTTTTATTAATGGAAATGGATGTTTTAAAATACAAATCATCAAGCATTGGTCAAAACTTATTAGTTAAGGTATTTTGAGGTTACCTTTTTTATTTATTAACGAAAATGGATATTTTAAAATACAAATCATCAAGTATTGGTCCAAACTTATTAGTTAGGGTATTTTGAGGTTATGTTGCTTATTTATTAACGGAAATGAATATTTTAAAATAAAAATCATCAAGTATTGGTAAAAACTTAATACTTGGGGAATTTTGAGGTTATGTTTGGTATTTTTCAACGGAGATGGATATTCTAAAATAAAAAACATCAAATATTGTTTAAAACTTATTAGGTTTGATCAATATTTCATGATTTGTATTTTAAAATATCCATTTGAGTTGAAAAAGAAGAAACATAACCTCAAAATACACCAAGTAATAAGTTTAGACCAGTACTTGATGACTTGTATTTTAAGGGCGATGGAATCTGAAACTAGAAACTGTTAACAAACTGTCAAAAACTGTCAAAATCTGTGGAAAGAAACAAATCTATCATGTGGACTTGAAATTTTCGAGCCAATGGCAAAAGAGGAAAAATTTAGAGGTTTTTGATATAAAAAAATAGAGAGAAGAAATGAATAAGGGGCGCTTGATGATCAGTTTTTCGAAAACTCACTTTTATAGTCCCAAAATAGCGTGCAATTATTTCTTGTCAGAAACGGCTGACAGTTTGACTTCCATGATGGAAGAAACTAAATATTGACAGCTGCGACAGTGGCACCCTGCGCGCGCATCACGGTTTGGCTTCCTGCTAGACCCTGTTTGAAATTCCCACATGGAGACATTTAAGGATCTCGCATGGGAACCCATATGGGAATCTACATGGGTTCCTTTGTTAATCCTTATGAGAAAATTGGGACACGAAATGAGATAGGAACCTATGTGGGAACCTACATCAGAACCTATGTGAAAACCCATACAAAATCCTATGTATTTTCTTTTGAATTTGAATTAAGTATAATTTTGATAAGTAATTTTGAAGTAAGTAAATTAAAAAGAAAATTCATAAAATCCCGTATGAATTCCTACATAGGTTCCCACATAGGTTCCTATCTCATTTCGTGTCCCAATTTTCCCATACGAATTAATAAAGGAACCCATGTGATTTCCCATATGAGTTCCTATGTGGCATCCTTAAAGGGTCCCCATGTGGGGATGTCCAATAGGGGAGAAATTCTCCCATTGGTCAATTTAATTCGATTTTGAATCGCGCGCCAGATTACAATCAATTGCAGAATATCTCTAACAGGAATCAATATTTAGTTTCTTCCATCTTGGAAGCCAAAATGTCCGACGTTTCTGACAGGAAATAATTACACGCTATTTTGGGACTATGAAAGTGAGTTTTCAAAAAACGGATGATCAAGCGCCCCTTATTCATTTCTTCTCTCTATTTTTTTATATCAAAAACCTCTAAACTTTCCCTCTTTTGCCATTGGCTCGAGAATTTCAAATCCACCTGAAAAGTTGACAAAATTAAACAGGCGCGCAACAAGCGTCTCAAAACAGTGGGCGTCGGGAGCCACCCTACACATTAAAAATCAATAAAAAAAAGAAAAAGAACAGATTAAAACCCCTCAAAAAGTGCGTCTATTATGGAATTGTTTTATCCTTCTAATAATTTCAACATCCATACATATTGATTTCCAACGATTTCAAATGATTTCAAAACTAATGTCTAAGGTTAGCCAGATTCTACTCTTGCTTTGCGATTTCAATTCTTCGACGCTTAACGATTACTGACTACCGCTGATTGCCAGCCATATTCCACCTTTGCTTTGCGATTTCAAACTGACTCCCGCTTACTTGCTGCTAAATACAATAGATTCCTCTTTAGCATCATGTTAATTCTCAGATTTCAGAAAAAATTCTTGGTAAGATGAGCTCGAGATAAAAATCGAAAACAACCTAAAACTTACGTAGCTACACAAAGCAGATCACTGCGCAATATTTTCGCGAACGAGAATATTTTCACAACCGTTCGAACCTCGATTCCCTTTGACTGCACCTTGGACTGCACTTGATTCCGCTTCAGACTGCCTCTGATTCCCTTCTTAAATTCACAGATTTCCTTCTTAAAAATACAGATTGCCTATATAAATTGAGTTAACCAGATGATTTCTTTTTAACATGAATTAAAACCCAGATTTCATTGATTCCTTTTTAGATTAAAGTGATTACTAAAATTTTGTTTGATTATTTAAGACTTCACATTTTTGGTTTTTTATTACTCTGGATTCTTCCATTATTTCAAACGTTAAAAGTGGCTGATTCGAGAGTGAATAGCCCCTCGGGTTAAAGAGAGAAAGGAGTTCCTAAAACTGCATCGTGCGATTCGACCTCATATAACATTATCTGTACTTAGGTAGGAGACAACATTTTAATTATTATCGGTGAAATGAATATTATGTCAAACGTTTGAGCGAGTTAATGAGTGCGAATGTCGACGAGTGTCTGAGGGTAGGTCGAATCAGTGCCGAGAAAAGAATTGTGTGGCGAAACCGTTCTGATTCGGGTATTGCAGAATACAAATATAAAAATATTTGAATTTGTCTTAACGCCTGAATAAATGTCTTCATAAGTGTTTTCGGGATAGAATTTGTAACCGCCGATTTTGTTTTGGTCGCCCGGATTACGTTGATGAGTTCGGCTTATTTCGGATTGCGAAATATTTATTTCATTGGTATTTATCATCATAAATAAAGTGTTTTGGGTATAAAAAATCGTTGAGATGTCTATACAACGCACCTCTCCACCCACAATCAACGATTCTTATCCTCCCAAAGAACCAGACAACCAAACATCTTATCCAAAATGATTGTTACTGCCTTGGTATGTTTAGAGGAATGTTGTGATTATAATCCATAGCCTGAAGTCTACAAAAAAATTCATCCGGGCACAGAGTTCAATATTTTCAAAAAAAAATCATTTTTTCGGGTTCAGAGGATCCAAAAACGTGGACATTTGAGAAAAACTTGGGGGGGGGGGTGAAATTTTGCACAAATCTAATACATTCTCTGTGATGAAAATGTAAAAAGGTGTCAGTTACGAGACTACCCTCGTAAAAAATTCAATGTGCATTGTTTTAAATAATTCAATCTCCACGTTTACAAAAAAAACTAGGGGTACCATTGTGAGCACATGCTTATCACACTTCGCGCGCTTAAATTTGCTTATCAACATTCAATGCTGTTATATACCTTTATTTTAATTACTTTGTTTTCAAATGAAGAAGAAAACTAATTTACTTAAGGTTGTATCGAACTTAAGAACCACATTCTCATCACCCTATTGAAAAATACGATATCGTAAACTAAATCGTAAACTACATCGTAAACGATGTCGTAAACGATATGGAAAACTACACCGTAATTTGGGATAGTTTACGATGTCGTTTACGATATCGTTTACGATTTGCAAAATTTTTATAAATAACGAATTTGTAATCTAGTTAAGTTTTGAACACATTGCTTAACACAGTTCATAGAGATTGCATGAATGGGATGGAAAGCTTTGCGCAGTTTGCGGCCGTCAGTCATATGGTCTTCGTTATTTTTAAAGTTTGAAACATCAAACGTTATGATTAGGGTTTCTGGTTTTTCGACCTTTTTTATTTTTCGAAGCACGAGAATTCTCTACCAAGATTTCTCAGGTATCTCTTGAAATGTTGAAATTTTGAATAAAACACAATTTTATTTTCAAATTTTGGCTGTATTAGTATTACAAACTAGACTGATAACTATAAATACCTGTTTAACAATAAAAACATTTTGCTACCAACATAAATTAAAAATGGAATCGCACAAAAGTGAGTAAATACGTGACTAAAGATTCCTTCAAAAAGAAACTTATAATTTTATTGACATATCTTTTGAATTTCATTTGTTAAAATAGGTGACTCCTCTTTATCTATCGTTACAATTTTTTGCAACATACTACATTTATTTAAAAAGCAATCAATTGTGTGAACGGATTCAACTATCGTGTATTCTATCATGTCGGAGTCTACAATAAAACTCTAAAGTTTTACATATTCACCATTGCGTAACTGAGCAAAAGTATTGTTGGAACGTTTGTTTACCTTTCTTGGAGATATATATATATATATATATGCATTTTTTACCAACTTGTTATATGAAAAACCTTTTTCAGGTGAGAGTTTTAATTTGTCAATCCAGAATTGATTAATATCTGATGTTAATCCAAAGTATCTATTTTCAACAATTTGCAAAGTTTTTTGAACCATATTCGTACCAGTTTGAAGAAGAAACAGTTTTACACTTGAACAAGGATTTACTCTCTTCTTTAAAATTTACATGGTATACTTTAAACTAATGCTAAGGCATATTTGATTATGAACACGCTTTGCAGCATGAACAACTTTTAATTAATCACCGTTGCGTTGCCGGGTTCAAAGGCAAATGCATTGTGACTCTAGAGAGGTCCTCAATCATAAACGCTTCTTGCAAAATGTAGAAGTAAATGTACGTTAAACGTCATAGCTACTTTGGAGTATAATATTTCAGTTCGGGGAACAAACTCATGTAAAAATCTGTCAGCGCGATCGACTTCCCAAGTTTGAATGTTTCCCTTTAGTAGAAGGTATATTGCTTCTACAAATAATGCCCAATGTGCTAAAAACTCCGTTGATAAAAAATGTTGAAGAATTGGTAAACTATAAAATAAAATCCAATTCTCTCATTCCCTCGATTTCCAATATTCTTTGTCAGAAAATGAGCGAGTTAACCTGTCTATTTGATTAGGTGCTTTAATATTCTTTAAGAGTGCATCTATTTCAGCGATATATTTTTTAGGGAGTATTCTAGCTTTTTTCTGATTTCCAAACAACATCGTAGCAAACTGTTTTCACTACTCTAGAGAAACAATGCATGCTATCAGGTATACATCCAAAAATAATGTCGAAGTACATTAAATTTATTAGGGGAGATGCATTTTTTACTCCAAGATAAGGTTTTTCATTTAAAGTTGCTTTTCCCATATGCTTGACAGTATCTTCAGCATTTCTTTCTTTTGGCACTTTATTCAAAAACGGATATTTAATGTTCCCACTACGCCAATTATTTTCATTATTCAATACCCACTCACCAGGATGAAGACACTGATTACAACCATAAGAACCATTAAATTGAGTAAATCCTTGTACAGGTGCACGGGCATCTGAGTCAACACAGCACATTAATGCGAAAATCTTAATGAGATTTTAACACCATCTATTATGCATGGAACTCCTTTTGTTTAAAGGACGTTCATGGTTTCTACAAATGGTTCGAGAAATGCTCCATCAGTATTGAAAGTAACGGTAGCATATCTCTTTTTGTCCTCTTCAACTTAGTTGTTTTACAAAATCACGATATCTTTTTCCACCATAAATGTCGTGAACTCTGTCATTTGTAACATATTTGTAATAATTACTGTTTAATTCTATCAATTTCGAAATAGGATCGGAAACATTTAACATAATAAAAAAATCTTTATAAGTGCTGTCTTTAACGTTGATTTTCACTTTACAAAATGAACAGTTCACAAAATGATTCATCCGTTTAAATTTGCCAATGTATCCGCCACATTGTGTGCACATTGCATGAAAATGTACACAACTTCTAGAACAAAATAGTTTGTCAATTAAATACTTATCAGCCGGTAAAATATTTTCGTCGAAAATACAATTTATTAAGTTAAACAAATCATAAATTGCGGTTAAACATAATGCATTTACAAGTGCCTATCTAATAATCATAATAATTATTTCACCTACAATTTGATTTACTAATTTTTTAATTGGACTGTTAAAGCTCTCACTGTTTAGCATGTCGTTGAGAAATGTGAAAACAGTCTTGGATGAATCCTCCACATTTTCATCTTCTTCTGTGTTTTCATTCCCGAGGATTTCATTATTATCGAATGCGTCCAGGAAAAATTCGTCATCTTCATGAATCTAAAATACACATGCAATTCTATAATTAGGAAAACAGTAAATAAATTTAAAAAATCCCGAGGTATTGGTAGGGTCTACTCCAACCTAAAATGTCAACCAATTAACAATAATAATTTGTTATAAAACTTCAATATTTGTAAATTATACAATTTAATTTTTAAATTTATGAATAATTGAGATATCGATTTATCAAGTAGAATTCTAGATCATCCGATAGTGCATTTATTACACTTTGAACATCGCTAATGCAGCTTTCAAAAAAGTTCTCTTGTGTTGAACGTATCTAAGAAAATAAAGTATTTATATTAAAAATTTTAATTAATATTTGGAAGTATTAAAATGAACATAAATTAAAGAAAAAGACCGTTTTACCCGATTCCTATCTTTACGACATAATTACGAAATAATTACGACATTTTTACGACATTATAGAGACATTATATAATATATAATATATGGGGGATTTCATATCAAGTGAACACACTTTTGAATCCGATGTCGTCCGATCGGGCTCAAACTTACACAAAGTTTAGTCCTATTGATTAGTAGTAACCACACCAAATTTGAAAGAGATCGGTCAAAAACATTTTTGTCAAACAGCCCCTGTTTCGGACTCATGTAACTAATAACCTATGGCATTTCGAAAATTTTGTCCAACACGTTTTCGACAGGTTTTTCTTCAGTCTTTAAAACAAAAATATATAAATATTTTTTAATCCAAAATTTGATCGATTTTTTTGAAAATCAAAAATATTTTTAAAGGGACGTTTTTTTTGTCTCAAAAAACTCGGCAAGTTTTTGACCGATGATCTCTTTCAAATTTGGTGTGGTTACTACAAATCAATAGGACTAAACTTTGTGCAAATTTGAGCCCGATCGGACGACATCGGATGATATGAAATCCCCCATATAATAATATTATTTTACAATCATCCATTCATGAATTTATTTAGGATTCTCCTTACGTCAAATTTGTCTGAATTATTTTCTTCTGTGCTAATAGCCATGAAAGGATCCTCGAAATTAAAATTATCTACTTTCGTTATGACATCTTCAACTTGCATATCATTAAGAAGATGCATCTGAGAAGATATTCAGAAAGGAATTAACTCTAAGAAAATATAAATTAATGAAAGGTTTGTACTGAGATTATTTTTTCATTTTGATTTTTTTTATAGAGCCTCGTGTATTTACTTAAATATTTAATTGCCACTTTATTTTCACAGATTTATTCTACGAGAAAATTACTAAAGCTAATGTTAGAGGAGCAGCGCGGGTATGACAAATGAGAAAATTATCGAAATACTTGTCAGCCAAATTATATGATGTTCATTGATTGACGAAATAAGTTACGTTTAATTTTAAGTTAATGAATTTTATGTTTTAATTTTTCAACTTACCTTTGATGTTTTCAAGTTCAAGAACGACGAAGACTTTTGTGCGATTCCATTTTTCATTCATGTTCATTTTGTAACGTAGTTTATAATCACCAATTATAGATAATAAATACTTGATTATTATATATTATTATATTATTTACTATCCATTAATCGTAACGATTGGTGTTTCAAACTTGAAAAATAACGAAGACCATATGACTGACGGCCGCAAACTGCGCAAAGCTATCCCATCCTATTCAAGCAATGTGTTCAAAACTTAACTAGATTACAAATTTTTTATTTATAAAAATTGTAAATAAAATTATATCATAAACGACATCGTAAACTATCCCAAATTACGATATAATTTTCCATATCGTTCACGACATCGTTTACGATGTAGTTTACGATGTAGTTTACGATGTAGTTTACGATATCGTACTTTTCAATATGGCAGTGCAATTGCGCTTTGCGCCATAATTATGTTATGATGCGTTCTATGTATCTCACGTTATTTGACTAAAAATTTGAATTTTCAATTTTTCAAGAAAATTCAAAAAGTATTTCTACCTACCAGTCTTATAGGGCTTTCAAAAAGGAACATTTTTCATCGCTTAACTTTTTTTCATAGCATGTGTTATTTAGCTTAAAATTTTTATTTTCGAAATGTTATAAGTCTGACAATTTTTGTTTCATCGAAAAAAGTCATAATGATAAATTGTTCGACTATACGGATTTAATCAAGGATTAAAATTTAATCACATTTGGTGGAATCGGCCACAAGTCTATATTACATTCTCTGATGAGAATGTAAAAAAAGAAAATCATCGCGGTTTGACGTGTTTTCTATGTAAATGTTAGGGGGATGTAAAATTATTTTTAAAAAAATATTATGTACTTTACGAATAATCTCCCACTTTTGAAAGATATTTTTATCTACGGAAAATAAAAGATATAAAGTTATACTCTATATAATACTCATACTTAATAGTTATACTCTCATTTATATGCTATAAACTAAATAGTTGTGTTTATTTACGAAAGGTGTCGTTCAGTAAAGGTTCTGCGTTCACTCAAACTCCAAATTTTTTGTGAGTGATATTTGATGGAAGCTTCAGTTAAACAAGTGTTGTGCTAAAAATAATGATTCATTATAACATACCAGAGCGTAAACTGTTATGAATACATGTAAATGCATTCTTGAAGAAGAATAATGTGGCCAACTGAATTGCTACTGATAAAAGTTCTCTAATGAAGGTATACACAGTCAACACGTTTGAATTGCAAACTAAAGAAATGTTTTTATATGTCGAAAGGAATTCAGCATTTCCAAGTGTGATTTACTTGGCACTGTACTATGACCTTCTCTCACTCTTCTTCCTTTTTTTTTCTTTTATTCAACGTGACTCTTAATGTGTATACTTGAAGATCTTGCAATATAACTATGTTTAATTAATATTCTTATTGCCGATAACATTTTAGAAGTTACAGTGAAATAAGTATTTAGTGTTTACTTTTTAATATTGTAATAGAATTAATTTTCATTACATTTACATTCATTGAAAGAATATTTTTTGTAATATTTAATAATTTTGCGGAGAAAATTAGAAAGCACGCTGATAATCTTAGATATCGGTAGATGCTTATTCATTTTTTCCATTATATATGACACATAGCTCGTCTGATTGATTTCTGCTCAGTCCCTTCATAGACAGTCTAGATCAGACGGTCTTGACAATGCTAGACTAGACAATCACGGGACTTAAGACTGCCACGAAATTTTTCCACACAGGTAATAAAAAAATGTATTTCCACATTAATCAGCAGTACACTCAAATTAAGGAGATCGTCTCATGTGACAAGCGATTTTTTTACACTTATTTATAAATTTTTTGTGAAGAACAGTACAGACCAAATTGTCTGGTTTTTTGGGGGTATATTGAAATCTCCTGAAGTCAGTGAAACCTTCTAAAGTCACTTAAAGTCATTGAAATAACCAGAATTGTGTCAAAATTTTGAAAATTTTATTTTTTGTGAGCTGTTAAACATAAAAACACGATTTTCATCATATTTTTTTCTGTAATTTTTTTAATAAAATAAAAAATAAATATAGATATCATAATAATTCTGGTTCACACGGAAACTATAGATGTCCTGAGTATACCATAAAAATTTGAGCCCAATCGGTCAATTAGTTTTTGAGGTATCGTGTTGACCGTTGTGAAAAATGACGTTTTGAGAAAAAGGCGTTTGAAAGTTTGGGTATGAATGAAATAAAAATCTTTTCCACTTCTTAACGAATCCAAATTGCCAAAAATCCTTTCACACACATATTCTAGATGTGTTCAGGAAGCGATTTGTGCAAAAAAGAAAAAATCAATTTTTTTTGCCCATCACATGAGACGACCCCCTTAAGCGGCTTTTCGGGCTTGGTCTGAAGTTGCAGTGAATCACTTTCTAGATTTTATATGATATAAACAAATTGCACTATTTTGTGGAATTGCTTTTTGTACATCTTTAGCTTTTGGTATTCTTCCCAAATTCAGTTACGTATAATCATTCAAAAATGAGATCACTTTTTATTCAAAAAAACGATTATGCATTCTCCATTTCCTTGCATTAATACAATCTTCGAAGTTGCCCTTACAGTTATAAGAATGCAAATGTAGAATTTAAGTAAAATTTAATAGGATCTATTGTAGGATTTGAAAATTTTTTCAGTAATGTTATTTACGAAAAACTAAAAAATAAGAGAATGAGTATGAATTCAGAACAAATAACACAGACACACAAAAAAAGGTCCTGTTCCCAGAACCAGACTAGTATATCCTTATGTTTTTTGGGTCGCTGAATTCGAATCCGGTTTCTGTTTGTCTCAATCAGGTCAATTTCAAGGTCAATTCAAGGTTAAATTCCGAAATATTAGTCAAATTATTATTCCTGTATATTTTTGGGATGGCTGAATCCAAATCCGATGGCCGTTTGATCCGACAAGGCATTTATTTTTTTACGGATTTCAATTATTTTGGTTCATGCGATAGCGACATATGTATAGAATAACCATCGACGTATAGAAATGGACTGTGGGACGCTGTAGGAAAGCGCGTGCTAATGCGTCAGAGAGAGAAGTTGCAAAGGGGTGTATGTTTGTCCCTTTCTCGCCAAAGTTAATTGGTTGAGAGCGTTTTCGGTGGGTGGAGCTTGGTGGAGCTCAACCAATTAGCTTTGGCGAGAAAGGAACACACATACACCCCTTTGCAACTTCTCTCTTTGACGCATTAGCATGCGCTTTCCTACAGCGTCCTGCAGTCCATTTCTATATGTCGATGAGAATAACATATTCAAATAGCCCGATCGGTCGAATAGTTTTTTCTGAATCATGCACGCCAGTTTTTAAAATGGGTAACTTCCGGCAGCCATACCAGCCAGATTTATTATTAAAAAAAAAATAAGAAATTTGTAATAGTGTTTTATACCTATAATCATCTGTGAAAAGTTAGGATCTGCAATATAAATTTAATTTTAATAAAAAAATTCTTAAAAAAAAGATGAAAACTTTGGTACTAACCCCTGAAGTCAGTGAAATCTTCTGAAGTCACTTGAATTCACGTGAATTCACTTGAATCCTCTTTAATTCACCATCAAATTGATGCCTTTCGATCAGCTAGAGCAAATTAATTTTATAAGTTGGCAAACCTTCTTTTACGCTCTTTTCGAGGCGAACGATTCGCTCCCCCCATAGTTCCCTCTACGCCACGGTTGGGTAAGTAAAATACCTACACCCAGAAAACAGTTTCTTTGAATCAAAGAAACTTCGTTTAAATCAAACAAAATTATTTTAAAAGAAATAAAGCTTTCTTTATTTTTAATTTGAGTTATTAAAATAAAAGTTTTTATTTAAAATAAGTTTTTTTCTGAGTGTAAGGTAAATTACATGGTTTCTTACAGTAATTTACCAAGTATTTTACTTAGAAAACATCAAATTCTTATGGACTGGGGGGGGTTCTACGTAAAATACTTGAAGTCACGTGAATTCATTTGAATTTTTTTGAAATCTCCTGAAGTCAGTGAAACCTTCTAGAGTCACTTGAAGTCATTGAAATATCCTGAAATATCTTGAAGTCAGAAGTAGGTGTACACCCGCTTGGCCGAGTTGTCAACCCCTCGCAATTTGACTATTTTTTCAGGATTTTACCTTGAATTGACCTTGAATTGACCTTCAACCTGTCGTGATTGAGACAAACGGACACCGGATTCGGATTCAGTGGCCAAAAAAACATAAGGATATACAAGTCTGGTTCCGGGAACAGGACCTTCTTTTTGTGTACCTGTGTAATTGTTTTCGCTAAAAAAAAATGAAAGAGAAAAAATTAAAAACCAAAAAAAAATATGCGGAATAACTGCCCTGAATTCCGTAATATGCTACAGCCTGAGTTGCATGTTATTTAAAAAACTTAAACAATTTTTTTTAATTCCAAAGAATATAAGAATTTTAAAGAGATGTCACAGTATTTTAAAGATTTAAAAATATTTTTAAGGAATTAAAAAAATTTTAAGTGATGTTATGGGATTTTAAGGATTTCATAGAATTAACCGTAATTTTAAATGATTTAAATGGATTGTAAAATATTCCAAATAATTAAAAAATATTTTTAAAAACACACGCATACACAAAAAAAAAGTGGTCATTACCAAAAACTGTACCTATATATTCGTATGTATTTTGACGCGCTGAATCCTAATCCGCAGTCCGTTTTGCTCCATCACGTCAAATTTCAGGACATTTGAAGGTCAAATCGGCAAAAAAAAATCGATTAACAGAAGGTGACTATCATTTCTATGGTTTTAACGGACGCTGAATCCGAATCTGGAATCTGTTTGATTCCATCATGTCTGCATCAAGGTCAATTTAAGGTCAAATTTTCAAAATGTGAAAAATGTGAATTTTTGACTGGAAATTCTCAAAGAACGGGAAACTTTACGTCCAGATATGGTATTCATTTTTATTTTTATGATGATAATAAAGATCATTTGAAGGTCAATTTAAGTTAGTAATTTGATAGTTCAAATGACGATTGCAAAAATACGAAAATGTGTCTTCGTGGAACTTTACTACAGTTTTCATACGTTTTGAAGGTCGCTGAGTCCAAATTCGAGGTCCATTAGATCGCAGCACGTCAGGGTCAAGGACATTTGAAGGTCTAGTTCAGGTCAATCAAGTCGTTTGAGAGGCGATGACTAGATTTTCTATGATTTTGAGGGTCGCTCAATCTGTATACAGTCTCAGAATTGCCCCAAACCTGTCACCCCGATCACAAATGTTATGTGCATAGTTTGTGAAGCTTCTGTCCAGGTACATATATCGAATCAGCCGTGCATTACCTTCATAGAGATGAAGGTACTTCAAGATGCATCCAACAAAAATCTGCCGTCATGTTTATTCCCACTTTCCTTGATACCGAAATTCCATTTCCTTAATATTCTGATTTCCTAAGAAATTCTCTGAAACTTTTTGGAAACTGGTCCATGCATCCATTTCGTCACGATTCATTTTTGTATGAAATTTGTCATCTCTGAACAAAGTGCGAATTTGCGGACCATCAAAGATACCTTCTTTTAGTTTGACATCGCTTGTGTCCGGAAACTTCTGCCCTAAGTTTCCGAAACATTCACCATCCTTGTCCAGAGCTTTGACGAACTGCTTCATGAGACAAAGTTTGATATGAAGGGGTGGAAGCAAAATGTTTGATGGATCTACTAAAGGTTCGCGGATGATGTTTTTGGCCCCTGGATGGAATTCTGTTTGTTTTTGAATCAATGAAAAATGGCGCAGGCAGGCGAAAGAAATCCCACTTTACAATTCTTAAAATGTATGCATAGTTCAACTGAATCTACAAAAAGTATTAAATATAACTTCACCCAAATAAGTTCCAATCTCCAATTCAATTCGTACACATCAGCCAACATAGTATAGATATCAAAAAATATATAGAAATGTTTGAAAACCTAGCACAGATGTAGGCTCCGGAAGCTACGACCACGATCGTTCTCAAAACAATCGATCCCGACGCAATCGGAGGCGTATGTCATCCGACTCTTCACATCCCACAACACCAGAAGACGATCAAGTCGGGAAGTGTCACATCAAATAGCACAATTAATCCCCCTTTTTGAACGATCACCTAAGTGAAACCACTTAGAGATACAAGTAAGAGAAGACCTTGGCACTTAGAAAGAATCGCGAGTCTGGCACGAATTAGACAGGGAGTCTCACCGGTCTTTATACGACCCCTCTGCTCGAGACGCAGAACCGAACAGAGTTTATTAACTGAATCATATTATAACCCCAATATACAATATTGTCGTAAAATCAAACGAACTTACTTGTACGTGAAGTTCGATTTCAATTATACGAAGGCGCCTCGTTCGAAGATGATTACATGTAGTAGTGTCCAGTTATCAGGAGTTTCACAACTTTCAGAGTTTTAAAATTTTATATTTATCGCGCGGTACAGTGCCGCGCCCATATTTACTCGCATACGCAAGCAACTTCATATTTTGCTTCCTCATAGAGGAAGCTTTGTAGTGGTGACAAAATCCAGTTTCCTAAAAAAGGTATTTTTGAACATATTTCAAGGACAATATATCTAATATGATGATCTGAAAAAATTTCCGGATGTATGTGTGTGTGTGTGTATGTGTGTCACGATCCAGAAATTTCTTGAAAACGCGTAGAGATAAATTGATAAAATTTTGTATAGTTACTCCACTATATACCTAGTTGAATTTCTTACAAGGGTTTAACAAAATATTTAATTTTAAAAGTTTTATGTACTTTTATAATTTTCATAAAATTCATTTTTCCAATATAACTTCTCAAATATTGAAAATTTAAAGCTAGTGTAAGGGAAATGAAGATTCCTTTCATCGAGACGAATCGATTGACCTGTATGATTAATTCATTGAATTGAAAATAAGAAAGTTATGGTTAATTGTATTTTTAAAAAAGTAATTTTTCGACTATAATTTCTGAAGTAATTAAAATTTAAAGCTGATATAAAGAAAATGAAGATTCTTTGTGTCTAGACGAATCAATTCACCTAAAAGATTAATGCATTTTATAAAAAAATAGGAATGTTACGCTTTATTGTAATTTTCGAAAATGAATTTTTTGAATATAACTTCTCAAGTAATCAAAATTTAATGCTGATGTAAAGAATACTTAATGCTTCCTCTATGAGGAAGCAAAGTGCTCATTGAATGAGTACAAAAGTTGATAAAACTTGACAGCTAGTTGATTTAACTTCTGGTTGATAAGTAACTAGACCTTTATCCTCAGCAAATTGCGTCCATTCTTTCAAGGGTCCTGAGTATTGCTTCAGTGTTGTTTCTGGTATTGACGGCATGTAGAAGCCCAAGGAATCTTCAGAAATACCTTTTCTTATAAAGGCTTTCCGGATAATTTCACTGCCATCAGTCTCAGGTTCCTCAATAGTGGATGAATCTTCGTCCTGCAAGGTGAAGGGTACCATGGCTGCATTGGCCAGTATGGTACCACAATAACTCCCCTCGCTTCATCGTGTACAATTTTTCTAAGCGTTGGTAAAATTAGAGCAAAGGGTGAAAAAGCGTAGAATTCTTCTTTTCTCCACAAGATTGTGAAGGCATCCACAAACTTTGCCTCAGGATTTGGGAAGCGTGAGCAAAAAACTCTACATTTCGTATTGAGCCGTGATGCAAATAGATCAGTAGAAGGGCGACCAAAATTCTTAACAATCATTTTAAAAGCTTTGTCAGATAGTTCCCATTCCGTATCAATGTTTGTGATTCTAGAGGCTTCATCTCCTTCTACATTTTGTTTTGAAGCGATATATGATGCTACTAGCCAAATTTTCCGTTTTTCGCTCCATTGCCAAATCTCCAGAGCTAATTCACTTAGTTTTGGAAAATGTACACCTTCAGCTTTGTTGATACAGGCTATCGCGGTCGTGTTATCCATCCGTAATAGCAATTTACATTGATATAAGCGATCTGCAAAGCTTTTTAAGGCAAAGAATGCCGCCAAAAGCTCGAGGTAATTAATATGGTAAGATTTTTTCCTATCTTTCCAAAAACCGTGGGCACTTGTCCCATTGCAATGCGCTCCCCAACCTGTTAGAGATGCATCCGAACTTATTTCCAATAAATGCAAGCGAGTTCTAATCGGATTGTAGGCTAATGTGAGATTATTTCTCCACCATTCAAAATCCTCTTTGAGATGCTTTGAGATAATCATTTTTCCCTCATAGTTTCCACCATTTAACAACAAGGCTAAATACTTTTCGCGTGCAAGTCGTTTACAATATATCGAACTATACGCGACAGCAGGGCAACAAGCATTTAATACTCCAAGTAATTGGACAAAGTGACTGATTTTATACTCGGAGCCTATTCTGAAAGAATTCAATAATTCTGCTGTATGAAGCTTTTTCTTTTCATTTAATTCTAATATGAAATCTCGAGAATTTAGAATAAATCCCAGATATTTACACTTCTGCGAGGGTATTAAAAAAATTTTCTTGTAATTGACTATGAAATCTAAACTTTCCAATAATATGATTGTTTTTCTCACATTTTCCTCACATAATTTGTAAGAATTTCCGATGCATAAAATATCATCCAGATAAATGACTGACAATAAACCTTTTGATCTCAATTTACTCATAGCCGGTTTCATAATTTTCGTAAATAGAAAGGGAGTAATGCATAGCCCGAATGGCATACACGTAAATTGGTACAGGATACCTTTAAAGCGAAATATTAAATATTTTCTGCTCTCATTGCAAATAGGAATGAGATGAAAAGCATCTTTAAGGTCAAGAGAGCACATGAACGCATCTCGTTGTTTAAAGAGTTCGTCTCCTCCTGTGATCGGGCCCTCTCCATGGGGGGACTCAATTGACATGGAGTCACTTTAAATTGAATTTTGTATCCTTATATCACATTCAATATAGCCTTATCTTTCCAAGTGTGATAATAGTTTTTAAGCCTACCGGCTAGCTCACTTACCTATATTAGTTCTTCTTGGTTGATTGAGGGTAAGCTTGATTCGCTCGTCCTGGGAGTTTCCTGGATCCTTGAGATTGTCTCCTGTTTGTTGGAAATCCATATGAATTTGATGTTTTATAAGTAAAATACTTGGGAAATTACTGTAAGAAACCATGTAATTTACCTTACACTCAGAAAAAAACTTATTTTAAATAAAAACTTTTATTTTAATAACTCAAATTTAAAATTTCTTTATATTAAAGAAAACTTTATTTCTTTTAAAATAATTTTGTTTGATTTAAACGAAGTTTCTTTGATTCAAACGAAAATTATTTTGAATTATTTTAATTTAAAGAAGCTGTTTGTTTAATTAAAAAAAATTTGTTTAAATCAAAGAAATGTTTTTTTGACTGTATATCAATACTATGATTTCTTTGATTCAAAGAAACTGTTTTCTGGGTGTAGGTATTTTACTTACCCAACCGTGGCGTAGAGGGAACTGTGGGGGGAGCGAATCGTTCGCCTCGAAAAGAGCGTAAAAGAAGGTTTGCCAACATATAAAATTAATTTCCTCCAGCTGATCGAAACTGTCGGTAATGTAAGGCATCAATTTGAACTCGAAAATTCAATAAATATATAAATATATAAATCGAAAATTGAATAAATAATTTGATAAAAAATGATTTCAATATCTTTGTATACCTTGTATAACTTTGTATATATATATATATATATATATATATA
>UCOK01011068.1:0-19411 GCA_900474325.1 Synergus umbraculus
GTATATAAAGTCTCCGACAGGTAAACTGCTCATTCTCCTAGTGACTATGGTAATTTCTCTAAACTATTTTTCAATTTATACTGTTTAAGCTACCAATCTTTGTAATTATAGTTTTACTTTTTATTTATATGGGTATCACTTATTGCTAAAGTCAATTTGCTATTAAAGATATTAACCTTTGCAAGTCTCAATGGTAATTTTTAAAGTCGTACTATATTTAAAACTAGTACAGAAACAGTATTTCGTCGCATTACTATGGCAAATAAATCTATTTTTTTTATTATATCCTCACTTTCCTATTGACTTTAGTAAAAATGAATATTATATTATTACATTCTACAACGAAAAGTTTCTCCGTGTGAGGAAAAATTCGGGCCAGTCCACAAGTTGGCGATAAGATCAGAGCATCTATCAATACCTTTTTTTTCCATTTCGATAAAATACCCTGAGAGAGAATGACGTGATGAATGTTGCGCGGGCCACTTGCGAGCACGTACGAATTGAATTAATTTCTGCGGGTGCGAGGAACGACGCGGTGGCAAATGTATGAATGGAAAGATAAATCGAGGTGCAACGGCTCGACTCTGAATGGAAATTGAAACGTCAGACTGGTTTATTCCGAGTAGACCACTCTGAGATTTCGTGTACCAAGAATATCGGCGTGATTGGTCCATTATAATTAATTTATAACTCGCCATAACTTTATACTTCGCCATATATCGTTTTTCCCAAAAAGTTGCAAGCTTTTTGATGCCTTCACTATATTTACATCTAAAAAAGTTGGTACTATTCCGGTAACCGGAAGAAGAAACGAGGAAAGGAGAATTTAAAAACCCCCAAAAAAAATCTCGAGCTTCGAGGCTTCGACGACAGCGACATGTGGATGAAGAATGCTCGAGTTGGTCTCTTATACTTTTTTGCCGACCTCGCACGTTTTTTTCTCCTTCGTTACTTTCGATCTTCTTTTCAAGCCTTTGCCACCCGTAAGCACATTGCTTTTTACAACATTATTCCGAGCATTAGTTTGGATAAAGTGTCAGAGATATCAGCACGTCGAGAAATAAATGTGCTCTGTATTTCATCATGATATATTGACCACTAGAAATCTATGTCCTATTTTCCACTATCTAGCAATTACTTTTTTTCCCTGCTACGTTTTTCATTACTTATCCGAGTTTAGAACCTGTTTAAAAGTTTTTCCTTTGACAAATTATTAAAAAGAAAATAATTGTTTCAGAAAGGGAACCCAGTGTTTCCGGGGTCGCCGTTCGAGGTCCACCACCTCCAGAAACAGGAGACATCGAGGACGAACCGGAAACGGACGATACCGGAAGTACCAGCGGAAAAGCTCCATCGCCATCGAATCCCCTTCTCCAAGAAAGGTCGAATTGTGACGAGCTTAGGCATGTCGTCTGCCATCTTGAAACCAAGGAACTTTGGGATAAATTCAACGAACTTGGTACTGAGATGATCATCACCAAGACTGGCAGGTTCGTCTTTACTTTTACAAGAACGAACGCGCGCTTAGCGCGCGCATTTAATTTCCCTTTCAATATTCTATAATTTATTATATTTTATTTCTCTAATCTCTTAAAATGTATGATAAACTTCGTAAAAATCTCTAAAAATTGCAAGAAACCTTTGAAAACCTGCGAAATCGCTTGAAATTCATGAAAATCTCTAAAAATTCCTAGAAACCTTTTAAAATTCCATGACAATTTTATATCCCTTAAAAATATTACCTACAAATCTTATCAAATTCCATGAAATCTTTTAAAATTCTCAAAATCATTTAAATATCAGAAGAATCTCTCGAAATGAATTACAATTATTAGAAATCTCATAAAATTCCTTAAAATTTCAGGATAATATTTCAAATTCCTTAAAACAACATAAAACTCTTACAAAGCTTTTAAAATTCCCTAAAATGTCACGAAATATCCTAAAATCCCAGAAAATTTTACAAACTCGTTTCAATATCCTAAAAATCTCTTGAATTTCGTAGAAATTATTTAAAAATCGTTAAAAATGCACATAAAAACCTTCAAAATCATTAATCTCTTGAAATTCATGTTAAAATTAGTGAAAATCTATAAAAATGCCTAGAAACCTCTTGAAATTCCTTCACATTTAGAATCCCTTAAAATCATTAGAAATTTTATCAAATTCCATGAAATCATTTAAAATTTTACATCTTTTAGAAATCGAAAAATTTCTTGAAAACCCTACTCTTTAAATCTGAATTAGTGAAAAGTAGGTCACTAATTGTATTTCACTATTTCAATTAGTAAGTTTTCAACTTTTCACTAAAGTTTTAGTCAAAAATGACTAACAATTTGTAGAATTTTTCACTAAAGTAAATTAGTGACCTACTTTTCACTAATTCAGATTTAGAAAGCTTAACATTTGACGAAAACCTTCGAAATCTTTGTAAATTCTAAAAAATCTTTTAAAAATCATAAAAAGCTTTTGAAATTCCTCAATAAAACTCCCTATAACGTTTTAAATTCCTTATTTAAATCCCAGAAATACATATTTTAAAAGTCATAAAAGTACCTTAAAGTTCGATTAAAATCTGATCAAAGTCGTGAAAAATTTTAAAAATTCCCAGGAACTTCTTGAAATTCTTTAAAATTCTATCAGAACATTTAAAATTCCATTATCTCCCATAAAATCTTTACTCTCTAAACTTGAATTAGTCAAATTTAACTGATTACCAGTCAAATTCCACTGATTTGCAGTGACTCTTTTCTCACGATTTTAATCAGTGAAAAGTCACTGAAATTTTTAGTAGTTTAGTGAAGATGACTGAAAATTTCAGTGAGTTTTCACTGATTCTCAGTGAATTTTCACTGATTAAAATCGTGAGAAAAAAGTCACTGAAAATCAGTAGAATTTGACTGATTCAGTTTTAGAGAGTAAAAATTCCATAAAATTCCCTTAAAATTCCTAGATTCTCAATGTATTTCAAGTTTAGACTCGTGACAAAATGATTATTAACGAAAGCAAATTAAAAATTTCAAATTAAATTCACGTGTGTAATTTACGATTGTCGAAAATCACTATCGATAACTTACACGACGAATCAGGAGTGCGGAATCCCGTGCAGAAATCTTGATGTGGGCCTAGTAGGGTTCTGGTCAGTTTCCCCTACTTCTGGTGTGGTTCTGGTCAGTAAAACTGGTTAGAACCCGACAAGGGTGTAACGGTTGGACTCGCGAATACCCTATATAGGGGAAACTAGTCAGGGCCTTGTCAGTTTTTCTAGTGAATGCCTTTTTTAAAAAAAACTATAATAGATTATAAGTAAAAATTACCTGCTTTTATGAAAATGTAATTTTATTATGTCAAAACATAGCAAAGAACATAAGAAACAATACAAGGAAATAAATAAATCATATTTATACATTTGCGTTCGCAATGAAACAGAAAATTATTTAAATATTTAAATGGATAATTTAATATTTAAATATAATATTTAAATCTAAATATTTTCAATTCGGAATAATCAGATGATATTATGTTAGTAATTACACATAGTCCTATTATGCTGCCCGATTAGCATCTTATTATAATTTATTTCATTTTATTCAGAATAGAAAAACTGACCAGGGCCTTGTCAGAACCCTATTTTAAATGGAGCAAAATGGGGCAATTTCTGCACGGGATAGGCGTTACGATATTTCGACTTCGACTCAATCATCTTTTTAGAATAGACTGCTTTACTTTTAAATAAATAAGTAAGAAATTCTTTCTTGTATTCCCGCCGTATAAATATTTCAGAGGTCTAATGAAGATGTAAGTTTGAATCGGTGGGTCAATCGATAAAGTCATTTACTGAGCAATTACTAACCGCCCACACTTTTGCAGTCCCTCTCTGTTTGCGTTACTATAATACTATCTATCTCTATGGCTCTGTTTAATGCGATTGTTAGCTCTCCCGAGTTTCGCTCTCGTGGGTGTTGTATCGTGAATCGTGACCCTGTACTGATTGAATTTGTAGCGACGCGTGTAGCGTGAACCTCGGATCAGAAGAGCCGGGGCAGAAGGGTGATAGGGCACCCGTAATGAGAAAGAGTCACTGGTTTGACGTTGACACGTCGCTTGGGGACGTTGATGTAGCACCAAGTGTAGCGCCAATTCAGTCCACAGGGATTATCTAACCCTTTTTACACTAGCATACTTGCGAGACATATTAGTGGCTGGTACATTAGGCTGCGATGACGGAGATTCTCATTGAATATGTAAATGGCGATCGATTCCATAAGTTTAATAGACTAATAGACTCCCGTGTGGAAATTGCCAAATGTTTGCCCAATTACAAGTTTGGCCCCAATTTGGAAAATTATTTTATGGCTACAAAAGGGTTAATATATTAAATCTAGTTCCAGCCAACTTTGTTTCATTTAGCTCGATTGCAGCGCCATTAACTTGGCTGTGCATCTGTCTTGAACACAATTGACAAATAGGTTGGTTGGTGGTTATGTTGGAGAGTATTTTTTCGATTTTGGTTTTGGAAGTTTTAATTATTAATTATATTATTAAAAATGTCGAAAGTGAATAGTACTCGACACGTTCGGAGGCATCGAGCAATTTGCAACATTCCAAGGTTGCAGAATGAAAACGAAAGGAAGTTCTTATATATACTTCGAAAAATATATTTAGGTTATACATATTACACTCGAACCTCCCGAATTTCACCGAATTCCTGCTCTCAAATGTCATACCAATTGCGCATGAGTATTGCGTATTTTTCAGCATTTTAAATTGCGCGCCAATAACAACCAATGAGATGCTGAGTGCCATGGCATGCGCAGTGATTAATGTGATTAGTGAGAAACCTGTCGGTGAAATTCGAGAGGGAAATGAGGTGAAATTTGAGAAGGTGAAATTTGGGAGGTTCGAGTGTAATTAATTCTAATTCAAGAACATTTTTTTAGAAGATTTGGATAAATAAAAGATCTGTTTCAGTAATTTTCAATGTAGTTTTTCAAATGTTCTTTAAAAATAAATAATTTTACGTTTATAAATGTTTTTCTCATTTTTTATTTAAAAAAGTAATTTTTTTATTTAGTATGGCCAAGTTTGTCCTAGTTTGGGCCTAGCTAGCGCCATTACAAAATTTCCACACGGGCTAATAGTCTAATAGCTCCTAAGTTATTAGCACGGACATGAACTCTCGATTTTCGGTAAATATCGGTATAAAAGCGAATTTGCATCTAGAAGGCATCATGATAAGTTTAAACTTTTAAAGAAGAGGGTTCCAGGGTTTAAGAAATGTAGTGGAAGGACGAAATTTAATTGAAGCGACGCAGACGACGAGCACCTAATTGCCCGCCACAACGCCAATCTCCCACCCACACTTGTCGTGTGCCGGAACCTCCGTGGGTAATGAGCACCTTCCCCAGGGGTTCCCCACCCCGTTGGGCGCACTCGCGCGTCAGTAATTAGATTTGCGTCGCGACGCTGCCTAGTCGTCTCTTCATCCGTCAAGTTATTACTTCCCTACAAAACACTCTTCTTTTTTAAACGTATTCTACATTCTCCGCTTGTCTCTTCATCAATTTGTCCCTTCACTTTTGAAAATATTGGATTGAAATTTCGGACGTCTAGTCTGACGATATTTTATTTTCATTTTCATTGGAATAAAAATATTTTTTAAAAATTTTTGCACAGTTTTCAAAGTCCAAAATTTTTATTTATATACTGGCAGAAATTTACCCAGCATTGTCCGCAATTTTAAGAGATCTCGTAAAATTTAAATGAATTTTAAAGATTTTAAGTAATTTTGAGGACTTTTTCTGGATTTCAAGAATTTTTTTTTAAATTGGGATTTCCAGAAATACATATTGAAGGATCTTATGAGATTTCGTGTCATTTTCAGGAATTTAAGAATCTTCAAGAAATTTAAAGGGACTTCAAGAGCTTTCAAGGGATTTTACGAGATTTAACGATATTTCAAGAGATTTTAATGAACTCCGCGGAATTTTGAAATATTTTAAAGGATTTTAAGAAATTTAAAGAAGATTTACAAAATTTGAAATCACTAAAATATTTTATGGGATTTCATTTGATTTCGTCTATTATTAGAATCAATTCTTTGAAATTCCTCTGATTAAATCCCTTAAATTAAAATGTGTTGAAATCTTACGAAAACTCTTGAATATCGATAAATCACTTTAAACTTTTTTGAAAAACCTTTGACGTTTCTTAAATTCTCTTGAAATTCCTTAAAATATCTTGGAATTCCTTTGTCAGTTAAAATCTCTTAAAAATCCAAGTAATTCCAGGTTTTTTGCTAATAACTAAATAAAAATAAAAAAATAAAAAAACTTCGTCAGACTAGACGTCTGAAACTTCAACCTAATCTTGAAAATCAAAATCTTGACTTGAAAGTCAAAATCCCTTATTAGAATTCTTAGAAAGCTCTTGAAATTCTTATCTAAACAAGTGATCTAAGGAAATGTCTCTAAAATCTATTGAAACCCCTTAAACTCCTTGAAATTCTTTTAAATTACTTGAAATGTCTTAAAATTCTTTAAAATATCTTGAAATCTTTGAAATTATTTTAAATTCCTTAAAATCTATTGAAATTCTATAAAATTATTCAAAATGTCTTGCAATCTTGCGAAATCTCTTAACAATCCTTAAGTCTTTGACTCCCGTTCAATAGTTCGTTACCAAAATTCAAACCGTATATATATTTTTTTATCAAGAAGAATATTTATATGTCAGCGACAATCAATTCTTTAAAATTAATTTAAATTCTCTTGAAATCTGACGTTTAAAACATCAAACGTGCCCAGTTTTCAATACCTTATAAACTCGCTATAAAAAATCTCCAAAAACTCAACAATTTTCTTGCGTCCACCTAGAATGTGAATCCACGATTGTTTAGGAACAAAAGTTATTCTATTTGCTATAAAAGTTTCGCAAAGGGCGAATAAATCATCCCAGTTCGACCGAACAGGTTTAATTTCAGAAGTGCAGAAAATCTATAAATCCAAGAAGCTAAAGTCTGAACCGAATGAAGCCTAAGTGAATGAAGTAGTAGGATTTCTCTAACATAAGTGGGAGTATGTCTTCTGGTCAGGTCGGTGATGTTCAGCACACCATCATCGCCAGCCCACCAGATTTAGCGAATGCCCATCGGCCCACGTATAAGAGACACGAGGACGATAGTGTTGCCAACCCGTGAGCAAGTAACCACGTATACACGCCCTTACAAGCCCACTGTGATCACTCCCGTGGGCTTATGAGACTCCGCTGGCTGGCTAGGCATGAATGTTTTGCCTCGGAGGCAAAGCATTAATACCGTGTCGGCCCTCCCGCTGCTCGACCACTAAAACGCGGGGACCCCCGCCGATCTTATCTCCGTCTTCTCCTCGGTCCTTGTCGACTTGGTATGCATTCATCCCGCCAGGTCTGCACGAATGTGAGTAATGCTTTTATTTATCAAGCCGTCCTTTGTTAATGAATTGAAGGCAAGGGGTACCGAAAGGGGAAACGACGACGGGGGTGTCCGGTAAGAGAGGACAAAATGACAAATTCCCCCTCCAGGTTGACCAGACACGATAACCCTCCGTTTAACTTTCTCCCTCTTTAAAACTGCTTCTGGTATCGCGGCCATTCTTGTGACCAGATCGGGATTCGGGTGGGGCTTTTTACTGAATCGAAGACAACCAGGTTTCTCTCTCTTTAGCTTCTCTCTTTTCAGTGCAGATTGTGTGTGGGCCTGATTATCACACGTCGAGAATTTACGAGTCGTCTCTGGCAGGTAGAAGTTATATGACATTTTTTTTTTGAAATTACAGAGACCTTGTATATGGATTTCTTGGAAAAGAGGTGTCATGGTTTCCTATGTGGAGATATGTACTCTAATTTCTGATGATTTCAAGAGATTTAACAGATTTTAAAGAATTCAGATACTTGTGTTATATTATAGATTATTATTGTATTATTGATTTAGAAATTTATATTTAAAACTTTTTTAATTCTTGGAAATCGCTTATTTTCAAATTATATGGAAGTCCTTAAATTCTTTTGAAATTTCTTGAGATTTTTATACAAAACTATTTAAAATGCCTTGGAATCTTTTAAAATATTTGAAATTCATTACAATCCTTTAAAGTTATGACATTTTTCTGAAATTATGGAGACCTTGTATACGGATTTCTGGGAAAAGAGGTGTCATGGTTTCCTATATTGGAGATATGTATTCTAATTTCCGATGATTTCAATAAGAACTTTAACAGATTTTAAAGAATTCAGATACTTATATTATATTATATATTATTATTTTATTATACATTTAGAAACTTTTGAAACTTCTTGAGATTTTTATACAAAACCATTTAAAATGCCTTGGAATCTTTTAAAACATTTGAAATTCATTTCAATCCTTTAAAGTTATGATATTTTTCGGAAATAACGGAGACCTTGTATACAGATTTCTAGGAAAAGAGGTGTCATGGTTTGTGTTCGAGATACTGTAACTAAAATAGCCACTGGAGTCTAAAAGCTTCTCATCGTTTCTGCAGATTTATTATTATATGGTGCCATATCTGTTTGTAATGCAGAACTAAATTTAAAGCAGAATTATTACACCGAAAAAAAAAGTTTCTTCGTTTAAGAGGAAAATTCATTTTATAGAATCCTCTCATATTTTCCTATAAAAATGAGCATATTCCTCTGTGGATTATATTATTTTCCTCTAATTTTAAGAATAGAGGTGACAAAATGACTACTTTTGCAATTTTCTCTCAGACTGAGAATAATCCTCTAATACTGAGAGGATTTACTCTTAGAACAGGACTTGCACATGCGAAGTCAGCGCCCTCAGTGACGTCAGTGAGGCGTAATAACCTAACCTATTCGCGTCGCGTTCTCGGTCGTTTCAGTCGTGTCCAGTGCTCTCAAACGGGGCACCCTGCGCGCGCAGCACGTGTTGACTTTCTGCTAGAGAAATTCTGCAATTGACTGTAATCTGGCGCTCGATTCAACATCGAATTAAATTGACCAATGGGAGAATTTCTCTAGCAGGAAGCCAACATATGTTGCGCGCGCAGGGTGCCCCGTTTGAGAGCACTGGTCGTGTCAGTTGTGTTCAGTCGTGTTACCCAAAAGTGCCAGGATGGAATCGAAGCTAGCAACGTTTTTATCACAATTGGATCTAGGTTCTTACATTGAGTCTTTTGAAAGTAAAAGTACTAAAAACAATAGGTTTCAGTAATCATTATTATTCATTTGAATTACAAAACACAGAAGACTGGGAATGTCTCGCGCAGAAGGACTTTCTTTCGCACCAACCACTGAAATTAGTAATTGCACCACGAAGTACTAGTTTAATGGTGTCGCTACGTTTTAAATTGTAATATTAAAAAATCGTTTTCAATAAAATAAAAATTGTAAGTTAAAAATGCATTATTGATTTTAGAAACCCTAAAATATAACCTAGACAAATAAAAAAACAGTTTAAAGGAAACTTTTAAATTGAGAGGAAAACTTGCATCAGAATAAGAGGAATCCTCTTAAACGAAGAAACTTTTTTTTTCGGTGTATGTTTAAGATTGGTTTCAGAGAGATTGTATTTATATAGTTTGCTCAGATATTTAGTTAGGAGACTAATTGCAAATATCTTCATCAGCAAGTATAGCTGCAAAATTTATTTTAAGATTATGCATGTATTATTTTATTATTTTGCAATAACCAACTTCTGGCAAGAAAGTTATTAGGCACATTTTATATTTTAAACTTCCGCTTTGTTGTCGATCGTATTCCCGTCTGTCTGCATGTTCGAATTTTTTCATTGTCCGTTTCTGATCTGCTTTAAGCGATTTCTTATCGGTCCATTTATTTCAATATTCACTGGTGCGTTCAATTCTTGTTAACTCGATTCTGCGAAGAGAATATTGCTATGAATAGTGTCGGCGAACATCGTCTTCAAGTCGAGTACAAAGTCGAAATGCCATTGTTGTCGACAGCCGATTCTTTAAAAGATTTCCGTTTTGTCAAGATAAACTAGACTATTTGTACGACCCGAATTCTTTGAAGCAGTTTCAAAAATATACTTTCATTCTTTTCAAATGAGAGAAATATCATGAATACGGTACATAATATTCCTTTAATAACGCCACGTCTGACCAAAAACGACCTTAACTACTGTCCTCAAATTATCTTTCTAATCGAGTCAAATTTCACCTTGAGTTACCTTATATTATTAAAAAAGCATCTATTTAATGAAATTATAAACAAAATAAACTTCAGAAAAGCCTCAACTCCATAAAAAGAAGTTCTTCCTGGTTATCAGAGCCGATGATTCTTGCAAAAACGACAGTTTTTACAGCTTTGGAAGTATTCTTGAGAATATAGAGACGTGTACATAAATTCATAAACTTTTTCGAGTGAATATAAATCTCGCGGTAATACACGTGCAAATTAAACGTCATTAAGTTGCTATCCGCGGTCCATAGCCGTGACCATTTACGGTGATGCTTACGAGATACGCATACCGAGACGATGTAGGTGATTAATCTTTAAATGACGGCCATTTTAGTCTGGTTTCTGTACATGAGACTGACCAATTAATCCTCAACCTATCAAAGCGTAAAACAGAATGGCGATCTCGACTTCGAGGCGCTCTACCTGTCGACCTTGCAAGGCCTTTTTTTGATCCAGAAACTTAATTTGTCCTCTGATGATCCTTATTAATAAACTCGATTTTATCTTGATTTGCCAGATCGATTTTATTATAGAAGGCTTTTTCCATTCAGTATAAGAAGTACAGATATTTTTATGATGGTATAAGGGCTCTGGACAGTTTTCCAGAGTTACCCAGCAATATTTGTTATTAACTAATAGATTTTAAGTTTTTCGTGATTAATTATTATTTTATTGCATTTTTTAAACTTTTTCAAGCAATTTAAGCCAAAATATAAGTCTCTACCATATATATATATATATTACGAGAGATAGCATAGTCATCTTCAATTGCATTTTCCGTTAATTGTTATTAATATATTGAAATTTAATTTTAACGTATGTATAGTTAAAACATCAAAGTATCGCCATGATTTTTTTCAAATTTTTTGCATTATTTAGTTCTTAGATATCGTCATCGAAAGTCAAGCTACGGCAGAGTTGCGCAAAAAAATCCTGGTTTTTATCTTTTCGCAGGGGCTAGTTTATAAACAAATTTTTTTACATAAACAAATGTGGACTTGTCTTATGCGCAATAAATCAAGCTTTATCGTGATATACTTGTGTTTTCATGCGATTTTTTTTACAAGTAGATTTAAAAAATGTACAGACAATGTACATGACAAAAATGTACATCAAGATTAAAAAAATATTATATTTAATAAATTTTAAAGTGTTTCTCTTTTTCTGTTATAGGCGGATGTTCCCAACCTGTCGGGTTTCCTTCAACGGTCTTAGACCCGAGGGTCGATATGCGGTACTTATGGATATCGTGCCAGTGGATAACAAAAGATATAGGTACGCTTATCACAGAAGTTCGTGGTTGGTTGCCGGAAAAGCGGATCCGCCAGCCCCGGCTCGATTATACGTTCATCCAGATTCTCCCTTTACTGGTGAACAACTTCGAAAACAAGTGGTTTCCTTCGAAAAAGTCAAACTCACCAACAACGACATGGATCGCCATGGACACGTGAGTTTTAACTATTTTTATAATCGCATTACCGGAAACTGGGGTAAAATGCTTTCTCTGAAACAAAACTAGAGTTTTTTGGGACATTTTCTTACCGAAACACCAAAATCCTGAATGCAAATAAACAATGAAACTATTTATTGACGAAAGTAAAAAATTACCGAAGTCTTAAATTTTTTTAATCTCAATTTCCCGAAAATCAAGAAATGACCTATTATCCCAGTTTACAGTAAATGTTAGTAAAGATATTGAACTTCTCTAGAATAATATTTTATTTAAAGTTTCATAGTCTTTAAATATGTTATTTTATCTAAAACGGGTAAGGATATTTATAAAACTCGATTTTACTTTTACATTACTATAAATAAGAAATTTGTTCACAAAAAGATGTCTGGATCTAAAATAGCCTTAGAGTCGATTGTCAGTTTTGATAAGATAATAAAATGAAAAAATTAAAGGAGTTTCTGACACTGACTCAATTAATCAATTTCCATCACCGACTTTGAGATACTTTTCTTTATTCTTAATATTTTTATCAATTGTTTATAACTTGCGGCTAAAAACAAGTTTCATTACGTATCGAAAATGTCAATTAACGAATATTCATTCCGATTTAATAAATACACCGAAAATATCAGGGATAAAGAAATCCAACACAATTAAAATCGGTAAATAACGGGAAATCCAAGAAAAGGCGAAATTAAAAATATTATTCGGGGTTAAACATGTAAATTTTAGAAATCTATAAAAATAACTTTTGTTTATAATAAATAATCTTTATTCATGCTTCTAGTACGAGACAGACAAAGTATTTTCAACCGGGAAAAAACCTGGGAAAATCGGGAATTATCCGGTAAGTTCTTGGGCAGAAATTATAGTAGATGCCCTCAAATTTTATATAAAGTCAAAAATTAATTTCTCTTTTTGGATTTCGTTCTGAGCTAGTATTTATTATACCTCGGGTTCTTAATTCATCGTGTGATTGACATAAAAATATAAACTCCGATCAGACTCGCTTCTTCACGGTGTTCACTTTGCATTCAGGATCTAACAGTATAGGGATTGGCAAAGTGATTTTTTAAATAAAAGAAATGCCCAACTCGACATCCAGGTCCCGATTTTTATTCTCTTTTTCTATACCAAACCAAAAAAAATCTTTCGAACCTGGTGAAAATCAAACTCTCCTCTGAAATTGAAATCTGCAATCTAAAATCATTATTGAAAAATATGGAGCGTATAAATGTAATGGTCAATTTTTTGAAAGTATCGAGATTGGATTCAACATAAGTTGAATGCCAAGAAGATAAGAAATGTGGGTTTTTCTATTTGAAAAAATAATTCATGATCGCTTTACTAATGGAAATGAAATTTTTTTGTTTCAGCTGGTGCTCAACTCAATGCACAAATATCAACCACGAATTCACCTGGTAAAGAGGCCTGACACCGGAAACGGGGATCCGATAGAGGATCTGGAACGGGAGCCTCACAAGACCTTCGTATTCCCGGAGGCCATATTCACCGCTGTCACCGCCTATCAGAATCAGCTCGTAAGTTTTATTTCTCCTGTAGCTACTGTAAATGCCCTGCCCAATCTCTCTTCTCCTCGACAGGGCCTGCCTGCAGTTCCTGTGCTTCCTTTTTGCCGCCTTAAGAAGTAGTTCCATTCTTCTTTATTTTTTACTCCTCTTCCTCCTTCTGCCACCTACCTCTGGTCTTGGTCATCATTTTTATTTTATTTTGTATTTCTCTTCTTATTCTTTTTTTTTCATCCTGCCGCTTGCCAACGATTCGTACACGACAGTCGAGGCCCTAGAATCCGCATAATTGATTCGTCACGCGCCCCTGACTTTTTTAAGTGAACATCAAGCGGAAAATTTTCGCTGGTCCTGGACCGCTTTCGAATCTGCCAAGTGGGCTACGTCTTGAAGAAATGGATAGGCTTCTGAATCTGATTTCGATTCTCGAATGCAATTTGTCAAAAAGTTATTAGTTTCACAGAAAAAACAAGGACTGAAAGTGTTTACAGCTGAAATCGGTTTTTAGGCTGAATTTCAGTCTTAAGTCAGTTTTTAGTCTTGTTTTAAGACTATAAGAAGTCTTGTTTTTAGATTTCTTAGTCTTAAAACAAGACTAAAAACTGATTTCAGCTGTAAACACTTTCAGTCCTTGTTTTTTCTGTGTTGAATCTTCTTAAGATTTTATAAAACCATTTAAATTCTTTTAGAATGTTTATCAATTCATTAACGTTTTTTTAAAACGTGAAATCCCTTAAAATCACTTAAAACGAATGTCAAAAAATATCAAAGGTGTTTCCAAAGGGATACCAATTATATGGATTAAAGAAAGGCAGCACGGAGAAAAAGGTGTGGTTCAGATAACAAAATAATTTTGTTGGTATTTATGCAACAAAATTTTTTTGTTGGCTCATCCAAATTATTGTTGGGTCAAGAAAACGTTTTGTTAAACCAACAAATCGTTTTGTTGAACTAACAAAAATTTATTTCAGCCAACAAAACATATTTTGTTGCATAAAATATTTTTCTGAGTGAGGGATGCAGAAGATTGCAAATAATTCTAAACAATTTAAAGTTTTAAAATGCTTTTAAAGATTTTAAGAGATTTGACAAGTGATTGAGTGGCCTGAATTGCTCTAATCACCCAAACGATTCCAGTCCATACATAAATTTATCCTTCAACCCCTAAATTCTCATAATGCTCAGGATTTGTGCTGAAGAAGAGATTATCGCCCCTACCTTAAAATTGAAACGACTGAAATAAATTCAGAGCGAGTATCTCTCGCACGTAGATTGCTACTTTTGAACGACATAAAAAAGTCGAGCAATGGAAAGAAAAAGAAAAAGAAAAAGAAAAAAATTCTAAAAAAGTTGTGAAGAGCAGTCTTAGACTCAGACGGGACAGACTGCCGGGTGCTTCATTCGTCTATTGTCGCCTTGTGAGATCAGAGATAAGTTGAGGTAGATTCCAGGCATTCTGAGATTCTGAACTCGCATGCATCCCGGCGGAAGGAGTCGGCCCGTGGAGATGAGCTTGGTACGTGGAGTCGTGAGGCTCGCGGGGACGCAGGGCGCCGCGACGCTCTGGGAATGCGACATCGTCCTCTTGGACCACACATGCTGCTGACTCGAAACGACTATCGTGAAATATGATAATGTGGACTGCGCGGAGCACCTCGATCACTCGAACATTCGCGGTTTTCGCGTGTTTAAGAGCGAACATGAGGCCTTCATGAACCACGTGATACCCCCGATTTTACGCCAGCAGAAAAGTGAGCCACGATATTTTTAAAAAGAGCCGATAAAAGCTAGACTTTGATCTCATCGCGCGTCGCGGAACCGGATATGTCTTCGCCGATAAAGATGTTTCCGGTCAATCAACTTCGCCCACGATAGCAACTATAAAGTCAAATTATTTACGAGATTTTATTTTATTTCGAGGGGTTGTAACATATTAGATTTATTTCAACTTCAAAGTTGCATAATATTCGGATTATGCTTTCAAAATTTGTTTACGATGACTCAAATTTGAGAGGGAGGTATTCATTATGGCAATTTATGTGTCTGGTGTGAATCCGTGTGAATCTTAATTATAAATTTGAAGATCGGATTCTTTCAAGCGAGAATTTCAGTTTGCAGATGATTACTGTAATTTTTTATGGGAGTGGAAGTCTTTAAGGTTGCCGAACTGGGTTTACCTCTCAGTTTCTTCTTTCTTTTGCAAAAAATATTTTGAAAGAAGGGAAATAAGGTGACGTTGAAGATCGGAGAGAGAAAAACGTTCAAAAGCGAACGGGTGGTCCAAAGTCCCACCCTCGACGGTACGACGACAACGACGTGGCTGTTGATGATGATGATGAGGTGCGAAGAGATGCCCCGGCAATTACCTCAGACCAGTTTTCTTCTTTCCGTGTCCTCTCGAATCTCCGCGCCTCTCCTCAGTCATCTTCGTTCGCTCTTGCCACTCTTGGAAGGCCGAGTTCGCTCTTTACTCGACGACCTTTCAACACCACTATAATGTCGCTAAAATAGAACCACCCTCCAAGGAGAATACAAAATACAAAAAATATTAAAAAAACGCCAGTCGTGAAACTTGGTGGCGGGTCCCTTTTCTCATTTCCCTTTTTTCACCTGTAACGACGGACGAAACTTTGTTAAGACAACAATAACAACGAAGGTGGTCGCTTTTGTAACTGTGGAGATTATTTAAAGGACCGACAACTGCATTCCTGAGATGAGAGACAATCAGATTGTTTACAAACTTTAGTACTCTCATTGCTCGGATTTTCAACCGAAATAATCTGTTTTCAAAGAAAATATTGTGACTGGATTTTCAGCCGTCGCATAAAAAGGTTTCAATGCTTTTAAGATGAAGATAGTCAATATTGTCTGATATTCAAGAATTTCTATGAATTTTATTCGCTTGAGGATTTTAAGGGATTTTAAGGAATTTTACGAAATTTTAAAAAAGTTTATAATAATTTAAGGGTTTTTCTAAAAGGAATTTTAGAAGATTTAGAACATGTACTCTCTAAAAAAAACTGAATCAGTCAAATCCCACTGATTTTCAGTGACTCTATTCTCACGATTTTAATCAGTGAAAGTTCACTGAGAATCTTGTCAAAAGTCACTGAAATTTTCAGTCATCTTCACTAAACTACTAAAAATTTCAGTGACTTTTCAATGATTTTCAGTAGATTTTTCACTGATTAAAATCGTGAGAAAATAGTCACTGAAAATCAGTGGAATTTCACTGATTCAAGTTTAGAGAGTATAGAAAATCCGATCTAATTCGAAATCTAAACAATTCGAATGAATCGGGTCTATGTAATCCAAGGTCAGATCAAAATTTCTATCCAATTAGAAGTCCGACCTAAGCTGATTTTTAAACAAGTATTTTTATTCGATTTAATCCGATATAATCCGAGGTCGAAATAAGAATGAGAATCCGACATAATCCAAGGTCAAACCAAAATTTCTATCCAACTGAATCCGCTTTTTAAAATCAGTGTTGCCAGATTGGGCTACTGATCGCCTAAATTCGCATTAAGTAGCCCAAAAGTAGCCCAAAATTTGCACAGAAAAAACAAGGACTGAAAGTGTTTACAGCTAAAATCAGTTTTTAGGCTGAATTTCAGTCTTAAGTCAGTTTTTAGTCTTGTTTTAAGACTAAGAAGTCTTGTTTTTAGATTTCTTAGTCTTAAAACAAGACTAAAAACTGACTTAAGACTGAAATTCAGCCTAAAAACTGATTTCAGCTGTAAACAATATCAGTCCTTGTTTTTTTTTGTGTGGTAATTAAAATAAGGAGAAAAATTCGATGGATTCGGATGGATTTCGGATTCATTCGGATTGGAAAGGATTGAAAATCGTGCGGATCGATTTTGCTTGATTCAGATTGATTTTGGATGGTTTTTATGAGTCATTCGGTTTATATCTATGGAATGGAAGCAATAAAAATCGTTTAGATTTATCGGATTCATTTGGATTGGGATTGCGGATTAGAAAGAATATATAAAAGAAAATAGAGCTTCTATCCCTATTCATAAATAAAAAATGAAAAAAACCTGCAAAATTGAACTTTGTATCTCTCCAGCAGAATATAATTTAACGATTTTCCTGCCTCATAATAAAATCGCAATTTTCCGCTCAATACAAACATAAAATCTCTCCCTCCCATCAGAAGTTTAATTTCTCCTTTGCCGGAGTCGAATAAACACATCCGCATAATCAAAGGTGGCTAATAGACAGCCGTGTAAGGGTGGAAATATTAGCGAGGATAGATAGAGAGTGGAAGAGATGAGGAGAGAAGATGAGAGGGAAAATAAGCGAAGAGGACGGTCACGGAGGAAGAGTAAGCAGTTAAGTTATGAATTATGACGTGGTGCGAGTGAGAAAGACGAATCGAGTTGGTCGTAAGATCATTACAAGAGCTGAGAGCGAGTCAGGGTGAGGAAGCAAAAACGCACTGCAACGATATACGTAGAGCCCGACACACGGGAAGTGGGAACAACAAAAAATATCGTGCTAAACGAGCACTTCGTACTTTCCAAACGACCGACGTGCGAATGGCTTTCGGTCCGAGTCGAAAATTTTTTCGCTTCCTGTCAGTAAACGTAATTACTGCTTATATGAAACCTATTCAAATTTGGGAAATCATTATTATAGACTCACAATCAGAGAATTTGATGAGAGTTTGACGAGAATTTTATTAAAAAGTATATAGAAATAAGAAAACTTCTCGTTAGTGAATCCTTCTTGAGAAATCATACTTGAGCAATTTACAAGAAGCAGCTCGATTAGTCACAGATAATCAACTCAAGAACCCAACTGTCTCGAAGAAATTCAGTGTTCTTTACGGCTGTAATCATCCGTTAAATTTTTTTCTGGATCGTTATCCTAAAGCTAATCGAAAATGAGTCTGTAGCTCGAAAATTTTAAGGAAGTTGTACCCATAACTATATAATCCATTACAGAATAGTTACATCGGATTTAAAAATCCTAGAAACCTCTTGTCCCTTCAAATTTCATATAAAATCTTTTAGAAATCATAATTCATTTAAAAATCCTTGAAATCCATTCAAGGTATATAGATGACGATATAGGGGCGCATGAATATGCCCCAAATTCTATTTTCCCGAATTATCATTTGACATAATTTTTACAATTCTGAATTATTATTTACGTAATTTTTATTTCTCCGAATAATCATTTGTCATAATTTTTATAATAATGAGCATCAAACCTAAAATTCATTTTCCCGAAATATCATCCGTCATAATTCCCATCTGACTGAAATCCCAAGTAACAGAAATTTAATTCTTCCGAAAATGGCGTTCGACAATTTGATTGGCTGATTTGAATTTCGCGGTATTATCCAGCCAATCAAATTGTCGAACGCCATTTTCGGAAGAATAAAATTTCTGTTACTTAGGATTTCGTCAAACGATAATTCGGAAATATAAAAATAATAGCAAATTGCTATTCGATCAACTGATTTTCGGTGAAATAAATTTTAGGGACAATAGAATTTGGGGCATATTCATGCGCCCTCGTATAACTATGTGAAAAGTCCATTATAGAATAGTTATACCTATATATACTAAATTATGTTAATAAATTCGTGAAAAGATCGAGCTATTCTCTAATTAAAACCTAAAAAAGTGCTTGTAAGCAAATACTTTTTTTCTCTACACGTCGTGTACGCGAGTTTCGCGTGTCTTTTCTCGCGCTGGTCCCTTTTCCCATGTTTATTACCGGCTTCTGGGCGCAATTAACGGTCCTCGTTGGAATAAAAAAAGCGGGCTTGTAACGCGCGTGTAGTCATACATATAGAGAATCTCCGGTCTCTTCTGTGGTCCGAAACGACAAAGCGATGTTGGGATTCCGGACATTTGTAATTCCCTCTTCTGACATTGTTCCTAGACAGTGTTTACGTTTATCGGAGAGATGTGGAGGAAACGTTGGCAGTAGGCCAGTGTCTCGAGACGTCGTAAATTTGTCTACTCTATTAAAGCAATGCTAGAAAGACGACAGTCGATAAACATTCAGCGAAGGTACATTCTCCCAAAAAGTCTCTCTCAGTAGCAATGAAAAAAAACTTAAAACTTCTATTTGCAATGCCTGAGAAATGTCTCCCTTAATTTTACGAAAGATCGACTTTTTACTTAGAAATAATGAGATATTTGAATTTCAAATATACATATATATATATATATATATATATATA
>UCOK01011069.1:0-11969 GCA_900474325.1 Synergus umbraculus
CCCTATAGGATAGGCATAACAACTTTTTGAATTTCCTTAAAAAAACGAAAATTCAAATTTTGAGCCAAATAACGCGAGATACAGAGAAAATGATAACAAACATAAGTATTGGCCTTTAAAAGATCTACAAGTTCTCCTTGAACCATTTTTCAATAGGATGAGTACTTTTCGGTTTAATCATGAAAAATAGTGTTAAACAAGGCCGAGCGCGAGGTTTAAATGAAATATCGAGCGCGAAGCGCGAGTGCCCTGATGAGAATGTGCTCCTTAAGGTCGATAGAACCTTAAGTAAATTAGTTTTCGTTTGCGTTCCTACTTCATTTTGTAGTAATTTAAATAAAAACAAGCCGTTCTGAAGGGCGCAAGCGCGCGAAGCGCGCATCACGGAGCGCGAAGCGCGACGTGTATATATATCGGAGCGCGAAGCGCGACGATCGAACTATATTCGCCCCCCGCGCGCCATAGGCGCGCTCAATTTTGCGAGCGAAGCGCGCGATGAGATTTTGCCCGCGAAGCGGGCAGATTTTTTTAATTCTTTCGAGGTGTTCTTTTTTCCTTTCGGGGGGCCCGCCCCCCCAAATCCCCCGTCGGGGCTCCGCCCCTGGACCCCATGGGTATAAACGAAAACTTGCGTTTTTTGGACATTTATTGAAGAAAATAACATATGTACCACGGCAGAGAGGCCTTTTTGTCTCGCCCGACGTATGTAGCACTCTGTATTACGCCTACTTCCCTCCCTTGTTGCATTATATACTATTTTATGACATCTGATTTTCCCCGAAATGTTTCTCGACAACTTTGAACTCAAGACTTTTTTATCATCACGGCCCTGTCCTCATAAACGCATGAGAAAAGAGATGGCGAATGTGAAAAACACAATTTGAATGTTTTTTATAGACACAATACAGGCTGTAAATAAAAAAAAGCGCGTTGTACAAAATTTTTGAAGGAAATAAACTTTATTATTTCGACGCGTATTTCACGACTCGATGCGAAAAAAGAAAGGAATATACTTATAACATTTTCGTGATGGACATAGGAATAGTGGGGACTAGTCCTGCCAGCGGGGGGATGAAGCCAAGGGGGTGTGTTCGCCATTTTTTATGTGAACCAAGCAATGGCTGATGCACCAATAGCGCCAGTCGAAAGTGGTTCACATAAAAGATAGTGGTCCCTAAACGGCCAAAAAAGCTATTAGTGGGGTGACAGGAGCACTCCTCCCTCAGAGTTTCACTACCTCTCGCCCGTTTGAGATCGATTTAGAAGCGCGCTCACGAGGCGATAGCGGTAATTGTTTGTACTAGAAAATTTCGGTCGGTAATTTATCCTCCTACCTCATCACCTTTCATCGTCTAGTTGACGAAAATTTTATAAGTATATTCCTTTCTTTTTTCGCACCGAGTTGTGAAATTCGCGTCGTCATAATAAAGTTTATTTCCTTCAAAAATTTTTTACAACGCATTTTTTTTATTTACAGTCTGTGTTGTGTCTATAAAAAACATTTAAGTTGTTTGCTTCACACTCGCCATCTCTTTTCTCATGTGTTTATGAGGACAGGGCCATAATGATAATGGGGGGCACTCAAAAAAATGTACAAGTTCAGTTTATCCAACGCCCATAAAGAGAGGATTTGTCAGATGACTAAAAAGTAGGAAAAATTGCTGCACATAATTGCTGTTTGATTTGGTTGTCTTACCCAAAACATTCTCAGCAAGTGTAAAAAGATTTGCACTATAAGATCGTCCATCCTGAGAAACGGCTAATGTGAAAGCCTCACTGTTGCTAAGGTTGATGTAAATTTCACATATATTTAGTACGAGATTGCCTGGATTGAATTCGTATTCTGCTTTATGTTTGACCTAGAAAAAAATTTTAAGTAGAAATCTTAGAACTTAGTTGTCTCTACTTTATATTGTAAAAATCTAAAATAAACTATTACCAACCTTGAGGTTATTCATTTCTGGACCCACTAATTTTAGCAGTAAGTGATTTAACATTACAGCTATGCGATCTACCATTGTTGAATGACAAAATATCGATTTTATTTCGGTTGTGAGCATTTTTAAAGTCTGTATGGTTTCTCTGCCTAAAATATTGTCGAAACGAGCATTCATTGCGATAGTTTGAAGTGATGCAGTCTGTTCTTCCCGTTGATTTTGAGGCAGCTCGTTCCAATCTGCATTTTCTCTGCAAAATAATATTTTAGTAGATTTCTAAAAATGTCCACTTAATATAATCATTATAATCTTTACACAATTGAGGACATGAATGGATGATCAGTAAAAATATAATTTCAAGAAAATTAAGGAAGAAGGTTTTAACTCATATAAACATGTGAATTTTGTAGTATACTCTGTATAATATATATAAAAAGAAAAACCGAGGCACATGAAAATGCCCGAAATTCCATTTTTCGTAAAATTTATTTTACATAAACTCATTGTTGTTCCAGCCTATATTTAAAGGTGCCACGGGTTTATGTAACGCCACATTGTGTGACTAAAAGACTCTAAGAACTATGTTTCTGTGTGTGTGAAGGATCGAAAGTGATTGATAGACAAAGTCATATAAGCTTACATTTTATCTTGAAAATACAAATTGTATCTCCTGGTTATATTAATAAATACCATTATTAACAACACTCATTTCATCTAATAATAATGTGCTATAATTTTTATGTTTCTTAAATTCAATTTCCCATAATATTTTTTTTCCGAATTATTATTTTCCATAATATCTATTTTGCCTAAAAATTATTTGCCCTAATTTTTATTTTTTCGAATTATTATACCGGCACACAAAAAAAAAGTTGTTGTTCCCGGAACCGGACTCAATCAGGTCAGGTTTAAGGTCAATTCGAGGTTAAATCCAGAAAAAATAGTCAAATTGATTCAAATTATTTCTATAGGTTTTTGGGGTCGCTGAATCCAAATCCGATGTCCGTTTGATCCGACAAGGTCAACTTGAAGGTCATTTCAAGGTCAAATGTATTTACTCTGCCAAAAATGAATTTTTGACTGCAGATTTTGAAAGAAGGCGAAATTTTACGAGTAGATATGTATTCAACTTTTTTGATAACATAACCCATTCATTTTATTGTATGGAGGGTTCATATGACAATTGCAAAAATAAACAAAATGTGGAATGAAGAATGCGTGGATCAGCTTTAAGAAAGTATGTAGTAATTTCCTAGGCAATCATAAGAGCTCGGACTACAAAGAACTAATATAGGATATGGTTGAGAATTTCAGGAGATTGGAATGTAACATGAGTTTGAAATTACATATGATGGACCGTCATGTGGACGAATTTACAGAAAACGTTGGTGATTTCAGTGAAGAACAAGGAGAACGTTTCCACCAAGATTTTATAGATGTAGAACGAAGATTTCAGGGTAGATGGGGTGAAAACATGATGGCAGATTTCTGTTGGATGTTGCATAGAGAAAGCACAGAAAATGGAAAGAAACGCAAAAGAAATCCCGTACACAGATCTTTTGAGGATAAACGAATATGTTATAAAAGAAGGCGAAACGATGAAGAAGTAGCAGAGTAAGATACAAAATGCACGTTCCAACGACTCCAAAAATATAATGGAGACGAAAACATATTGATTTAGTAGTTTTGTAGCGTGAAGACACATTTTCTTTATTATTGTGATTGTCATATGAACCCTCCATCACGGTCGTATACACAGGTCCGGGGACTCTCGTGGTGGCGGATGTTCCCTTGTTGATGCTTCCGGTTAATTCCAAAAATTGCCACTTGTACATCAAACGGCGTGGTTCACAACTACTCTACTAGTGCGCCATGTAGTAACGTGGTAGGTTTGCGAAACTTTTTGGCTTACGTTAGGGAACATCCGCCACCACGAGAGTCCCCGGACCTGTGTATACGACCGTGCCCTCCATACAATAAAATGAATGGGTTATGTTATCAAAAAAGGTGAATACATATCTAGACGTAAAATTTCGCGTTCTTTCAGAATCTGCAGTCAAAAATTCATTTTTGGCAGAGTAAATACATTTGACCTTGAAATGACCTTCAAGTTGACCTTGTCGGATCAAACGGACATCGGATTTGGATTCAGCGACCCGAAAAACATAAGGATATACTAGTCCGATTCCGGGAACAAGAACTTTTTTTTGTGTGCCGGTGTTATTTAACATAATTTTTATTTTTTCTAACAATTATCTTTCATAATTTTAATTTCTCCAAAATGCTATTTTTCATAATTTTCATGTATCCTAATGTTCGTTTGACATAATTTTCCTTCTTCGGAAACCATTTTCGGAAGAATGAAATTTCTGTTACTTGGAGTTTCGGTGACTTGGCGATTATGACAATTGACAAATCGTGTTTCGATTAAATGAACTTTAAATTAGATGAAACAAAAATTATGTCAAACGAACATTAGAATAAATGAAAATTATGACAAATAGCATTTCGGAAAAATTAAAGTTATCTTTAATAATAATTAGACATATGCGCGCTTTCATTCGTTTATATACTTTTATTTCTTAAGGTTCTATCGACCTTAAGGAACACATTCTCATCATAGACATTCATAAGTTAGAAAATGAATTATTAAAAAAATAATCGTATTAATCATCGTATTAAAAATGTTCAAGGGAGAATTTGTAAATCGTTTAAAGACAAATAATTATGTTCGTATAATTTTCTCTATATCACGCCTTATTTGGCTAAAAATTTGAATTTTCGATTTTTTAAGAAAATTCTAAAAATTGTTACATGAGTCCTTTTTGTCGTTAAAAAATATATATTTTGCATCCTTTGACTCTTTCTCATATCGTACGTTATTTGGCTTGAAATTAATTTTTTTTTTTCAAATTTTCAAAATGCTCTAACTTTTTTAATTTTCATTAAAAATGGCTGGCCAACGAACTCGGCCTTAATTTTAAGACACTAAAATAGTATACCAAAGGCCAATCCAATCGGTTAATTTCTTCGAAAGTAATCGTGAACGAAAGCTAAAAATCTACAGACACACACAGACAAACGGACACATTGGTAAAACCATGTTTTTCGGGTTCAGGGGATCTCAAAACGTGAAGATTTAACAAAAAATGAGAGGGTCAAATTTTACATAAATATAATACATTCTCTCTGATGAGAATGTTTTGGGGATTCAAATTGGCTACTTGAAAGATATAGAAAAGTTCTATCTCTTTATTTCCAGCAGGGTTGGCTTTTCTGATAAACTACGAAGCATAGTAGAAGTTACTGTTTAATAAAAACTTACAATGCTACGAATGCTATATACAGAATTTTTCAAGTAATTAGAAGGGGGTGAGGGGGGGGGGGTAAAAGATATATAAAACTTCCTTATGATTCATTTTCCCAAAAATGCCGTAAAATTCCGAGTAGGTATTATAAACATATATATAAACCTATTATAAACATATTATCTGCCGGACCTGCACCAGAAATATGAAATAAAAAACTCAATTAATAATTAATCATATTATTGAAAGAAAATAAAACAAGCTAACCACAAGTAACGCCAGTAACCCAGCATAATCCTACCAAAGCTAAACTATATACAGCAATTGACAATGCACATGCGCGATTAGAGAGAGGTAGGTAGGTAGGGTGGGTTCCTTTCATCTCCTTTCTCTTTCTCTATTCAGGGCACAATGGACTTGTAGTCTGAGCAGAGCGCCTTGGTGAAGCTACCTCGGGTGGCCCACCAACCCACCAAATTAACCAACCAACTAAACTCTCAGGGGGCCAGGCATTTCAAGCAAAGTGATACAAGCCGGGCTTTTTGCGAACCGTTTTTTTCCTATGCATGAAATACCTCACAATACCCACAGGCGTTGGGTAGGATAGTGTCGGTAGAGCAATCCGTGTTAGGTCATCAAATTAGGCGTGAATATCCAAAGAATTTTGCCCTTAATGTACATCTCACAAAATCGGCTAGTATTCTACAAGCAATGTGCCCATTGCTCAACATGATGAGTTCACCAACCTCTTCTGTGAGGACCTAATACAGTTTACGGTGGATTCCGAACCACCAAAACATCGGTAGAAGTATCTAAAAAAAACCTTTCCATTTTGGTAACGGTAGACAAATCGAATTCGCCCGAGGCCTGAAATCGGAAACCTTCCCTCTTACCACCTGAGCCACCGACAGCTCTTATTTTGAGTAAATAAACGAAAAAATTGTTTAGTAATATTTTTAAAAATATTGAATGTGGAATAATGTGCTTTCTATTTACCTTGCTTGAAGCAATATCTTTAATTTTGCCATATTCGAAAGTGCCTCATCCAAAAGAAAAGTAGCGTCATTTATTAATAAATTAATGAAAAGTAGGAACAATGGAGGTCGAACGGCGTTGATATTTCTCTCTGCATCGTCAGCCAAATATCTACAAATATAAGATGTTTATTTATAATATAATAAATTGAGGACAAATATTGCCACATAATTGAAATCATTCTTATAAAACAAGGTGTCTACTAATTTTTCTCGCTCATAAATTACATAGATCCGTTTGCCCAACACCCATAACTGTCGGACCAGTACTGGTACTCCGGCAATTTGTACTGCGCCAGTCGTGAATTTCTACCTGGGATGATTTCTCAACATTTTACAGCGTTACAACAAAAATTCAAGAGTTTTTATTGGTTTTTAAGACATTTCAAAAAATTACAAGCAACAAAAAGAAATTTAAAAATATTAAAAAATATTTTTAAGGCATTTTCTAGAATTCCTACTGTAAAAAACGAGAACAATTTACGCATAGTAGATATTAGACAACCCAACCATAGAGTATAGAGTATTATAAAATTTGTTGTAATTTCGATGCATTACTCACTTAAAATTGCGTCGGTGCTCTTCTATTTTCCACAAATACGACATGACGGTGTACATGGGGCGGCGGTAATTAAATTTCTGTTCAAATTGTACACTTTGCCCTGTCATTTCGATACTTACAAAAACTTTCAGCAAGTTCACGACAATCTAGAATTTTTATAAAATACTGCATCTTTTACTATTTATTCCATAAAAGGTATAATTCTTTCTTTAACCTCTTCATTGGTATTGACGCAATAGTGCGTTAATCTTTTTTTTCCTCTTTCTTATTTAAATTGCTCCGATTTAACACCCAAGTCTTACTACCAACGAAGGGGTTAAAAAGATGTTTAGACATTTGAACGTACCTGATTCCTATGTGGATGAGAAATGAAAAGTTGAGTTCTGTGATGTGATCCAATTAAAGGTATATTTTGTAAATCTTGATTATCATTTAATGGTAATAAAGCCTCTAAAGCCTCTGCTAATCTTGCACGTAAGTGTGGATTGTATAAACGATTCGGCGATCCTATCAGTGCTATCACCTAATTATTAATATATAATATTTTTCTTAGCAAATATCACCTCTATAAGTGTTTCAGGGAAGCAATTATATGTATATTATAGTAACTTTCTCACTTTCCGTTTCTCATTTCTTACCTGCCATTCTTTGAAAATTTACAAGTCACGCGTGACTGGTGAATTTGAAAACATCAACTATGAAAAAAATTATAACACGAGATTCACAGGGATGTAGTAGTGTTTACATTTGACGTCTACGTGAAGGACTTGGAGTTTATCCTCGAGACATTACCACAAAAAAAATGTTAAGTCTGTAGTATAATAAATACAAAAAGAATTATTTATTTACAGTCGCCTCTCTATCATTGAAACATAAAATACTGATATTTTGAAATTTTCATTAATCACGCGCCCCTTATGGAAAAATAATATTGCATAGGGATGTATACTCAAAATAAGCATAAAAAGGGGACAGCAATCGTTTTGAAAAATAGATACATGAAGTATGTATATTAGAAAGAAGCAACTATGTACTATCTCCGTATAAATACACTTTGAAAAATATAATTTTCAAATTCAGTTAATTATTATTATATATTATTATATACATTAAGGGCATGTGATAATTTACCATGAGAGCAAAATAGTTAAACCAATTATACATTCGTAATAATAAATATTAGCTAAAAACATTTACTATTATGAATGTATAATTGCCCAGTGGGAAAAAAGACATAGACATCCTGAGGACGTCTATGTCAGTCCAATTGATGTCCAACAGACGTTTAATCTATGAAAGACGTCTTTAAGACATAAGAAGTCTTTTGGACATCAATTGGACTGACATGGACGTCCTCAGGATGTCCATGTCTTTTTGCCCACTGGGTGGTTTAACTAATTTGCTCTTATGGTAAAGTATCATAAGCCCTTAAGGGCGATGGACTTACAAGGAACTATGTGTCAACGTCGCAATTTTGCCGTGCATTCGAAAAACTCCAATGTGGCAGGAGTATGTGTATTGGCTTACTTTTTTGAAAAAAGGGGGATAAAATTTTTAATATAAGTTTTTAATATAAGTGACAGAAGACCTACCTGCCTTAGAAAATCCTCTTTTTCACAACTATCCGCACTCGATTTGCACTCGCGATTTTTTTACATGTTTTTATTGCCACGAGGGTCTTTATTTGTCACTTTATATCACTCAACAACGCTAGAAACAGTGAAAATTGTGAAAAAATACTATTATGAATCCGACACGAAGAGAGGACGCGTGAGGAACTTATTTTGCGTGGACTGTAGGTAGCATGGTCGTCTGCTACTTCGCGGCAGGCGAACTACGTCACTATGCGTCATGACGTCAACTCAATTATCGGTAAAACAGGCCTCATTAATTTCATGCTTTGCTTCCTTTTTGTTCTAATGTGGCGTAAAAAATGCACTCATTTCATATAAAATGCATTTATATCATCCAAGCTATTTTTAATAATTATTCAGATTCAATTTGTTTAGAAACAAATAAAAATAACTCCAAAATAAAATACTTAGATTTTTATTCATGCTTAGAATTCCCGCCATGCCTATTTTACCGATAATTGAGTTGACGCCATGACGCGTAGTGACGTAGTTCGCCTGCCGCCAAGTAGCAGACGACCATGGTACAGTGCCCTGCATTAATGCCTTCCCTTGCATACATGACAACCCAACCCTGGTTTCCATAAGATTCTAATGGAAACCAGGGTTGGGTTGTAAGGTTTACAAGGAAAGGCATTAATGTAAGGCACTGTACCTACAGTCCACGCAAAATAAGTTCCTCGCGCGTCCTCTCTTCGTGTCGGATTCATAATTGTATTTTTTCACAATTTTCACTGTTTCTAGCGTTGTTGAGTGATATAAAATGACAAATAAAGACCCTCGTGGCAATAAAAACATGTAAAAAAATCGCGAGTGCAAATCGAGTGCGGATAGTTGTGAAAAAGAGGATTTTCTAAGGCAGGTAGGTCTTCTGTCACTTATATTAAAAACTTACATTAAAAATTTTATCCCCCTTTTTTCAAAAAAGTAAGCCAATACACATACTCCTGCCACATTGGAGTTTTTCGAGGCCCAAAGATATTTCATTTTGATCCGATTTGCTCCTCAAATACGGTCGAATGGAATTGATGTGCAAATGCACGGTAAAATTGCGACGTTGCAAAAAAGTGTCAATTATCCCATCTAAGTCCATCGCCCTTAATTATATATTATATTATATCATATGATGATGATGATTATTATTATTATTATTATTATTCATTATTAAATTCAGTTGACTTTCTTGATGGTTTACTTGATCTATATCCGCAGTGAAAAATTGAATTCAACTGAAAAGATCCCTTCCAATCTTATATTAAAAAGTGGATAATTCAAAAAATGTTATGCACACATTTCGTGAATGAATTAGAGTAAATTAAATATACTTCAAATCTATCCTGCTTTATGGAATACGAGAGAGATGTCATTAACGATATACGATAACGAGATAATCTATAACTTTTCGGTAAAACAACTCGAACTGTTCCAGAGTAATCACCAAACAGAGAATAAAAAGTCAGAAATAATAGTTACGAATAAGTTCAAGCTAAAGTATAGAATAATAAGATATTTTCTCTAGAAAGATTAAAAAGAATTTATATTTCCTCTGTAGTAATTTTTCGTGTCCCAGGATCAGGAGAATTATAGTTCTGGGTCTCTGAAAATTCCATAATGTTTTGAAGGACATACACATATGTAGCGACGCGCCACACTGCAGTTGCAGTAAGTTGCGTTAGTGTATGTGTAAGTACCTCTTCAATTCTCGCAAGTTTACACAAATTTGTGAATTTTAGAAATTTTTATAGCATTTCATTCATATGGACGATAAAATTCTAACTCATATTTTAATCTTTAGCAGAGTGGATAATCATCTTGCTGCCATTCCGGAAACCCGTGTTCGATTCCTGTATCATTCTCTATAATCCACTTTTTCTGTTTCAGTTTCTCAATATAATAAATTATTAAAAAATATGTATAATATGTATTTATGTTTAAGAATATAACATGTATATATGAATATAACTTGATCCGCAATTCTTCCTGATTTTTTCTCATATCCGCCACTTCGTAACAAGTTTGGTAATTCCTCCAGAACTATTTTTTTCCGTGTAATATGAATAGCCGGTAATTAGATTTTTGAGATAATCAATTATATTTTTGTACATTGAAGACTAAAAGAAAAATGAGGTATTAAAAATAATAGAATTATCTCTACTTTTACGTAAAAATCTTCAATTTTTTATTTTATTCTATTCGAAGCATCTTACTGAGAATGGCGTTTGCACTGTATCTGCCGATTTCTGCATTGCGTCGCATGCTTACGTCTTGCATTGTGTCATAGGAAGAGTAAATGGGACAAAACGCTACTTTTGACTTTTTTTTTCTCGTTATGACGCAACGCAAAACGTAATCCCGAGACGCCATCCTCAGGCTGGTGTCCCATGATTGCATTTCGATGTACCGTCGAATGCAAACTGATGAGAGTGGAAGATTTTCAATATTTAAGTTAAATAGTTTATTTAATGAAATTTTAATTAGAAACTTATATATTATAATTATTATCCTATTCTAAAAAGATGAAACGTATCGATAAACGAAAAGTGTAACGCTGAAATGCGTGGTCCCAATTTCTTATTGGTCAATACAGTTCGTGACGCGGCAAATTTTAAATCTTTATATTGTACAAAATCGCTTAAATTAAAAATAAAGTCAACCCGCGCACGGAAACACGCGTTCGTTTCGTTTACTTAAAAATAAAATCTCAAAGTTTACTTATTTCTCTGTCACTCTCATTACACCAGCCATGCATTGCGGACAGGGTTGCGCACCCGTAATCTACCTTAGGTAAATTACATGAGGTGTTTGACGTAATTTACGTCCCTAGTTTTTACATGTAATTTACGTTTTCAAGATGGCGACTGCGCTTACATATTTAGAAAGTAAACCTCACCTACTTCCTGAATAAGGAAATAATAGTTCGGATTAACATGAATTAAAACCTTGTTTCGGTTAAGCTGGGATTCATTCGAACTGAAAACTATAAATATATGCGCAGAATCCATGGATTCGGAAATGCATTGGGTTTTTGCACAAAACCATGAGAGTGAGAGAGACACTCTAATACTCTCTTACTCCCACGGTTTTGCGCAAAAATGCAACGCATTCCGGTTCCATCCGGAATGCGAATTTTCAATTTTATGAAAATTGACGAGATATCAAACATTTTTTTTTCTTATGAACTTTAAAGGCTTTCGTGAAAATTTATGAATTGAAGGACAAAAATTATGGCAAATTTTTTTAGATGCAGTTTTTTACTTTTTTGTAGCAAACAACAATAAAAAATTAATTATTTTCTAATCTCCGAAGTTATATTTTTTTATTGTAAGAAAAGTGCAATTCGTGCCGGACTCATTCAGATGAAAAATTTATTTGGAATCGGATTAAAATTGATTAAGATTGATCAATTAGAATTAGAACTTTAGAATAATTTGTATTAGCCTCGGAGATTCATTCATAAAGTTCGAAATTGTTTAGATTGAAAGTTTTTTCCGATTGAT
>UCOK01011070.1:0-11085 GCA_900474325.1 Synergus umbraculus
TGGTAGATTAGCCGTGGGGTTTAGCTATTAGAGATAAGTTGCGTTAGATGCGTTACAGATAGGTTAGGTAGATCGAATCCCTGCGACCGTAGAATTTATTCCGATTTTTCGTAGCGTAAAAATTATGCGATAATATATATATGTTTTTACAGCGATCATGTGTGCATATGTAAAAAATAAATATAATTTCAGTATAAGTCTATATATAAGAATATATATTAAAATAAAACCTTGAAATAATTTTTTTTTATTTGGCAACACTGTCTTCTAAATTTTCGTTAGGAGTCATCGAAATTTTCATGGACTCACTCTATCAAACTTTAACGATAGCAGTCAATCAAAATTTCATTGACTGGCTTGGAAGAATTATTGTATGAGTTTTACACGAACTCTATGCCTCCGGCCTTTAAATTTTCGTTAAAAGTCTTTTGAAATTTCTAAGCTTCTTTATACTTTTTAAACAAGTATCAATCAAAGTTTCTAGGAACGACTTTTTTAATTTATGATATACTTTTGATCCCATCCTAGAGTGATTGACTCAGTCAAGTAAAGTTTCAACAACTTATTTTTTCCGTGTATAACTTACCGTCCTCCAGAAACGCGTCCTCCCCAACCAGCAACAGTAGCCTCCATACCTGCCTGTACAGGTCCTGAGTGCAAAACTATGTTGCTAGTATTGGCGTCATAAACGAAAGGTGGATTAACAACAACCAAGGCAACACCAGTCAGAAATGTAGAGTTTCTAGTTTGATAATGGCCATTCTTTTCTATCCCTGATACATTATGCTGATAAAAACGACGTTCATAAAATGCTGAACCAGAGTAAACTTTATAATTCGATAATGTTTCTACCTCAAAACATCGAGCAGCAGTGAGGGCAGCGTGATGCGATAGTATAGTGGCCACGCAGTGCAGTCGATTATATAGTTTAATATTTGCAATGTAAGGAAGTCCTCCACTCCTCATTGGTAATTCTGCACCCGGTATCCGATTAATGACACGTTTTTGACGGTCGAGATGTCTTGATGATTCCTCTGGAAGTTTTTGAAATAAATTAGGTTTTGAAATTTAATCTTTAAGTAATAAGTGTTAGAAAACGCTAATTGAGTAGAATGCTGATGCAATTATCCTCAATAGTTGTATCTGAATTCAATCTAACAGTAACAGCTGTAAGAAAACTCTACCATCAGTTTTATTTAAATACAGTTCTTGAGTACATAGAAAATTTAAAGTTATCAATTTGATTTTTCGTTTGTACGCGTGAAGTAGGAAGAGGCAACAATTATCGCCTTTCGCCCCTTGTCATGTAATGTACTACTTTATCAAATGACCACTGTTTCAGGACAAAAGGATAACTTCAGATTTTCTGTAATAGGTTTCATGTTACTTACCAATATTCTTTTCTGGAATTTGCGCAAAAATTCCCTGGAACAAAATTGAACAAATAATGCAAAAACTAAAACACACTTTTTCCTGCATTATACAAATAAATTGATTGTACAGTTGAGATGAGCGAATTTTACGTGTTCAACTTCTGAATATAGAAGGTGAAGTGAGTTTATGAAAACTTTTGCATGATAACAACTCACGTGTTTATATTGCCTTACTAAAAATAGTAAGGAAGTAGTAAAGATTTCTTAAGTTAAAACGTTTACAGAAAACCAAACATCGCCTGTTAAATAATGTAATTGTGTAAATTCCAACACTATTTCTAAGATACTTTATGGTACTGTTTATCAGACCTTCTGCAGAATTGATAATTCGCACAGTCGAAAAATTACTATGTCAAATCGATAATATATAATTTATTGAAAAAATTTTCCCCCCCCCCCCCCCAGCAAACTTGAATTCCTGCTCACGGCCCTGGAATGCATCAATAATACGTTCAATAATTAATAAATTAATAAAGCACATAATTAAAACAGGACCACAAAATAAACAAAAAAATTCCCCCAGCCAAATTCATGCAATCAATTATGATTTAAGACCAATGACATATGAACATTGATTCTTTTTTTATAGTGATTCATTCGAGCGAGATTGATATTTTTTCACGTTTATCAAGAAAAAATATTCACCTTCTCTCGAAAAATGATTTATTTTTTCAAAAATTCATACAGAAATTGTGTCCACTATCAAGACCCTGATAAATATAAATATAATTTTATTAGCAGTATAACTTCTAGTCATAAAATATTTCACGATAAAAATTTTTGAGCAAGTATTAAAAATATGATGCATAAGAATATAGGGAACATAAGAACATAAAATATTCTTTGAAATTAATGTTATAAAGGTCCAATTACGGTCTCATTACGCACTAGGGCCGGCTGCCCCTATTCTCTAAATGGAGGATGAGTTATTTGCATTTGGTCATTAATCTCCAAGCCAGTTACCTAGAACTAGAAGGAAGCATCAGGACGTATCATAATTTGAAATTGGCGCAGTTGTAGGGAATCACTGATGACCATTTTCAACAGAGAGTTTCCTCTCTATCATTGTCATACTTCGGTCGGCTGTCGATGTTCTTTCATCCCCACTCTTTGTACTTATCTACGCCATATTGCTCTATACACTTGGTGACGGATCGTAGCAGGAGTAAGACGTGTCAATGACTGCGCGTGCAATGCGCATGTCTTCTTTATAATAAATAATATTCACCCTAGCGAAAGCTTCGGATAGAAATTCAATCCGATTCATTCCGGAATTTGTATTCGAACCAAACAATTTCATTCCAATCTGATCCGATCGGAGTTTTCAATCCGAATTAATCCAAAGCCCATTCAAAATCTATCCGAACATTTAATCCGATTGAATCCGAATCAATCCGTCAATCCGAATGAGTCAGAATTAATCCGAACTTTCCATCCGAATGAATCTGGTCAATCCGAACGAATCCGAACTTTCAATCCGAATGAATCCGGTCTATCCGAACCAATCCGAATGAATCCAAAAAATTAATTAAGATTCGGATAGTCCGGATTAAATCTCATTCATTCGGATTGAAAGTGCGGATTCGTTCGGATTGACCGGATTGATTCGGATTCAGTCGGAAAGAATGTTCGGATAGATTTTGAATGGGCTTCGGATTAATTCGGATTGAAAACTTCCGTCGGATTAGATCGGAATGAAACTGTTTGGTTCGGATACTAATTCCGGAATGATTCGGAAACTTTCGGTTTGGTTCGGAATGAATTTCAATCCGAACCTTCCGCCAGGGCAGTGACTAAATTATTTCTTTTTACTTATTTCTATTTCTATTTCTATTTCTGGTCACACGGTGGGAGTGAAGTGAACTAAGTGTAGGACAATTACGGACGATAGCCAATCGGCGTAGTGCACTTCTATCGCTGAGCGGCAGACTTTCAACAGCCAATCGGCTGAGACTTTAATGAGCGTCTCTCATACGTCATCTCCGCCCGCTTCTCGACAAGACGGAAGGCGAAATTGTAATCGCCATTCCGTTCTCGACTGTGTTTCCGTGCACTTGTGTGCTGTCATGGTCTGTCCACAATGGAATGAATTTCGGTGAAGTTCCACGGCTGCATTAGACGTAGATTCTACGGCCGCTACGCGCGCATTGTATTGCCAACTGTTATGCATTTTTTGATGTTCGCGTACCGTCGTTCCGGTAATTGATACCAGTAATCTGATTACTTATTTAATCTATTAATTGATACCGGTAATCTAATTAATTATTCCAGTAATCTGATTACCGGTATCAATTACCGGAACGACGGAACGCGAACATCAAAAATGCATAACAGTGGCAATACGATGCGCGCGCAGCGGCCGTAGAATCTACGTCTAATGTAGCCGTGGAACTTCACCGAAATTCATTCCATTGTGGACAGACCTTCAAATTGTTATACCAGGAACTTTATTATTCGTTGTTCGAAATTGAGAAGGATTCAATCGAAATTATATTGCCAATATTGGATAACTTTAATAAGGAGACGAAATTATTGATTGGTCGTGAGCCTCAAAACTATTATTTAGAATTTGGGAGTAGAAGTTGCCTTGTAATTGAATTTTAGTTCATTCTCTAAAAATTGTCAGGTATGTCTTTCGCTCTTTCCTTCATGATTTTGTCTTGTGTTTCTGGACTCCCCGTGTAAAAATTTTGCTGTGGCCCTCGTCGGGCCCAGATTGGGTGATTTCAAACCGGTGATGGAACGCGGAACCCGACCGGGTCCAGATCTGGCTAAATCGGGCAAAGTCTGGGCCCGGTCAGGTTCCGCGTTTCATCACTGGTCTGGGCCAGGTTTGGGAATTTCTACACGGGTCCGTCCGAGATCATTATATTATCTAATTAATTAACTTCGAAACTGATTGTAATTACTTGCTTATGAATAAATTGATTTTGATTTGTATATTTCCAAAATAACTTATTATATAATATTCATAATTTGCTACAACCGCCATTTTGGAAGTCAATTGAATATTTAAAATTAAGTTTTTGATTGATTATTAATTAACTTCAGTAATTTGATATGAGTCGAATCTTTATTGAACATTATAGATTGTTTAACTAAATTTCTATATTGAGAATCAAAACTCTAATAACTAAATTGTATTTGAATCTAATGATCTGAATTGTAATGACCATTATCGTAATAATTGAAATGAGCGTAAACCCATATTGAATTATGTTTAGATAATAAATTGAGTATTAATTTTGTGAATTTATAAAATGACTCATGATTCCCTTACCTCGACTTGTTGAGTATGGCTGGATGTTCATTATTCCTAAAATCATTAAAAAATCATTTTGAATCTCCATTGTTTATTTTGGACAATTATAAAAATAACCTGGCTTCCATAAAATTAAAAATAAGTAAAAAAAAGCGCCTAAGCAAAAATAAGTTCAGGTACCACGTAACCTTTTGGCAAAGTAATATTTAGTTTGAAATACATTGAAAATTAAGTAAAGGGTTATAAAGCATATTGCGTTTATTACAATTGTTACATTAGTTCAGCTGAATACATAACAGCAAGTCAATCGAGAATATGACTCCTAATCCAGCGTGCGTAATTGGAATGTTGCAACAGAACAAAAACATCAGGTTTAATGAGACAAACACCCTCTTGTGTATCTATTCTTCCAATATGAACCCCAGCTAGTTCACCACCAATAACTAAAGGAGCACCGGCATCAGTATTACCACAAAATTTATGTTCATGATAAGTGCAAACTTCTTCTTCTGTAATCGGAAATTGATCTCTGTATATAGTTTTACACCGCTGATGGTCCATTATCGGCACACTAATCATTCGTAGCGTTTCAACTCTGAAATCGTGGGAAAACAAATTTTCGATTAATTATTTCGAATAATTTCTAATTATATTATATATTAGATCGATTGTTTGCCAATTACATGCATTTTACTTAGTTTAGTAAACGATTTGTATAACATACGGTCCTCCAGAAATGCGTCTTCCCCAACCAGCTACAATAGCCTCCGTACCTGCCAGTACAGGTCCTGAGTGCAAAGCTATGTTGCTAGTATTGGCGTTATAAACGAAAGGTGGATTAACAGTAATCAAGGCAATACCAGTCTGAAATGTAGATGCTCTAGTTTGATAATGGGCGTGCATTTGTACCCCTGTTACATTATGCTCATTACCACCATATGCATATGTTGAACCAGAGTAAACTGTGTATATTGATAATGTTTGTAAAGGCAAACATCGAGCAGCAGTGATGGCAATGCGATGCGATAGTATAGTGACAACGCAGTGCAGACGTTGACTTCGTTTAAGATTTGCAATATAAGGCAGTTCTCCACTCTCCATTGGTCTTTCTGCACCAAATCTCCGATCAGTGACACGTTTTTCACGGACAAGATGTCTTGATGATTCCTCTGGAAGTTTTTGAAATAAATTAGGTTTTGAACTTAATCCTTAAGTAATAGCTGTTAGAAAACGCTACCATTAGTTTTATTTAAATACAGTTATTGAGAACATAGAAAATCTAAAGTTATCAATTTGTATAAGGAATCTTTTACAAGATATAATGATGAGATACGGGCTGCTAAAAGGAACTCATGGAGGGGGTATTGTCAAGGTATAGAGAATATGCCCGACACTGCACGGCTTCAGAAAACCTTAAGAGGCAACTCGTCATGTCAGTTGAGGGCACTTGTTTTGCCATCGGGTGACATGACCGAGACAGCCGACTCGATATTAAGGCACCTAATGGAGGTTCACTTCCCGGGATCGATACTAGATCAAACGCCGGAGGAGGAAACCTATGAGTTATACTCCTCAGGCGAGTCTAGTGAAACGCCCGGGAGTGAACACTGGAGGGTTGCATGTCGATTAGTTACGTACTCAAAAATTGAATGGGTGGTTAAACAATTTGAACCCTTTAAAGCGGCAGGGGACGATAAAGTATTCCCTGCTATGATTCAAGAAGGTTTAAAGTTTTTAGTAGGGCCATTGTGTAACATATTTAGGGCATGTATAGCGATGGGATATACCCCCGGAATGTGGAGAAAGGTAAAGGCGATCTTTATCCCCAAACCGGGTAGGCCGACCTACTATCAAGCTAAATCCTTTAGACCAATTAGCCTTACGTCATTTATGTTGAAAACACTGGAAAAACTGGTGGATCTGTATTTGAAGGAGGACGTCATATCAACGAAACCACTTCATAGGAATCAATTTGCCTCACAAAAAGGCAAATCTACGATTGATGCATTACATGCATTTACAAGTCGCGTTCATAGGACACTACGGATGAGTGAAATAGCGGTGGCTGCATTCTTGGATATAGAGGACGCTTTTAGCAATACCCCTATAGATCATATCTACGAGGCTGCAAACAAACATGGAGTCAACACCACCATAAATAGATGGATGAGATCCATGTTGAGAAGCAGGATCATATATGCTTCATTACATGGTAAAGAAGTGAAAGCGAGGGTTACAAGAGGATGTCCACAAGGAGGAGTACTATCCTCCACTCAGTGGGCACTTGTAATAGATGACCTGATCTGTAAACTCAACAGAAAAGGATATTATACACAAGGATATGTAGATGATCTAGTAATCCTTGTCGAAGGAAAGCATGAGGGCACTCTAATAGACCTTATGCAGGAAGCGCTCAAAAAAGTCGAGCGGTGGTGTAATGAGCGAGGCCTATCTGTTAACCCAGACAAAACAGAACTAATGATATTCACGAGAAAGAGGAAGCTCCCAGATCTCCGGAAACCAAAGTTCTATGGCAAGCTAGTTGAATTCTCGGCATCGGCTAAATATCTGGGAGTTATATATGACCCCAAGCTAACGTGGAAATTACACGTTGATGCTGTAGTTAAAGAGGCCAGAATGGCCTTCTGGGCCTGCAGAGGTGCAGTAGGTAAGACTTGGGGACTAAAACCTAAGGTTGTACACTGGTTATACACCATGATAATCAGACCAATAATTACGTATGCATCAATCATATGGGTAACAAGGACAAACCTGACGGGCTGTAAAAGTCAATTACAAAGCCTACAGATAGTGTTTGTTATGGCAATTTCTGGATCAATGAGGACCACACCGACTGCGTCAATGGAGATACTATTGGGACTGCCTCCGTTGGACATTTTAATAAAGAAACAAGCATCTATGGAGGCACATAGACTAATGGTAAAAGGACTCGGTGGTGCAGTTGAGGGGGCCTATTTGGACAGAATCAGAAGGAATAACCTTTGTGAAAGTGACGTCTTAGGAATGGAAACGGACGTTATGAATAGGAAACTTTCGTTCATGAAGCCCTTTAAGGTGAATTTCCCAGATAGGGAAACATGGCATGATGAACAAAAGCGAGAAGCGATATTTAAGCCGGGAGGGCTCATCTGGTACACGGATGGATCTAAAGACTCCCAGGGCACCGGAGCTGGAGTCTGTTGGAGGATACCAAGGGCTGAAATTTCAATAGCACTTGGTAGATTCCCCACAGTATTCCAAGCCGAGGTGGTTGCTATAAAGACGTGTCTTGAAGAGATATGTTTGCGGGCATATAAATACCAACACATCTATATATGTTCTGATAGTCAGGCCGCACTTAAGGCCCTTGACTCTCAGGTGATTACGTCCAAGTTGGTATGGGGTTGTGTCCAGACCCTTCTTCAAGTATCAGCGGTCAATTGGGTAAAACTAATTTGGGTACCTGGTCATGAAGATATCTTGGGAAATGAGAAGGCGGATGCATTGGCGAAAAAGGGAGCTTTAATGCCCTTTATTGGACCAGAACCCTACTGTGGAATATCACAAGCTGTAGCTAAAGGAGCAGTCGAGGAGTGGGCTCAATGGTTACATGCGAGACAGTGGGATGAAATCAAAGAATTAGTGCATTCGAAGAGGTACATTAGTACATCATATTCAAGGAGGTCAAAGCACTTATTGAATATGGAAAGGAGGCAGGTGAAGATCGTGGTGGAGGTATTAACTGGCCACTGTCATCTGAATAAACACCTACACACAATAGGATTTGAGGTCGATCCTTGTTGTCGTAGGTGCGGTTACTCTGAAGAAACAGCGCATCACATATTGTGCGAATGTGATGCGCTTGCTATACTTAGAGAAAAATATCTTGGGGACTACTTTTTAAGCCCAGAGGACTTTGATGACATCCCCTATAGAGCAATATATGCATTTATGGCAAAAAGCTCTCTACTAGGCGATGTTTAATGTAATGGGCATAGTACAATAGGTTTTATCGCGGTGCTGTGGAGCATTTGTTTGCCCTGCCCGAATAGTAATAATAATAATAATACGGTTGTAGGAAAAAAGGATATCTTCAAATTTTCTGTAGTTATTATGTTACTTACCAACATCCTTTTCTAGAAATTTCGCAATAATTCCATGGGACAAAATGGCACAAAGTAGGAAAAAATAAAAACACACTTTTTCCTGCATTATGCATATAAGTTGATTGAACAGTTGAGATTAGTGTATTTTACGTGTTCAACGTCTAAATATAGAAGGTGAAGTGAGTTTATGAACACTTTTGGATGTGTCATTGTTTTAAAAATAAACTTTTTTGTAATCTTTAACAACTCTCATATTTATATTGCCTTACTAAAAATAGTAAGGAAATAGTATGGCTTTTATTGTAAGTAAATACATCTACAAAAAACGAAGCATCGCCTGTTTAATAATGTAATTTTGTAAGTTCCAAAATTAATCATAAGATACCTTATGGTACTGTTTATCAGACCGTCTGCAGCACTGATAGCTCGCACAGTCGAAAAATTACTATGTCAATTCGATAATATATAATTTATTGAAAAAAAGTTCAATACCCCCTTCGCACAAACTTGAATTCCTGCTCCCAGCTCTGGAATGCATCAATAATACGTTCAATAATTAATAAATAGGAATAATAATTATACCATTTTTTCAGGATTTGATCTGGAATTGACCTTCAACCTGACCTGATTGAGACAAAAGGACACCGGATTCGGATTCAGCGACCCAAAAAACATAAGGATATACTAGTCTGGTTCCGTGAACAGGACCTTTTTTTGTGTGCCCGAGTAATTAATAAACCACATAATCAATAATTGTCCCAATCCAATTTTCTTTTCCATGCTTCTACCATATCTTTTTCTGAGTCTGTTAATAAGATATACAGATATTCTACCGATTAAGTTTGGTAATTGGAATAAGATAACAATAGAATAACAATAGAAGAGCGAGAAAGATATTTTTTCATGTTTGTCAAGAAAAAATATTTTCCTTGCCTTGACAGTATAAATAGTCAAATCAAGACTCTCGATATTTCAAGCAAGAACAAAAGAATCTCGAAAAATGATTTATTTTTTAAAAAATTCATATGGGATTTGTTTACACTATCATGACCCTGAGATTTATTTCTTTTCGGTAAATATAATTTTATTAGCAGTATAACTTCTAGTCATACAATATTCCACGATAAAAATTTTAAAGCAAATATTAAAAATGTGATGTATATGATAATAGGGAACATAAGAACATAAAATACTCTATAACATTAATGTTATAAAGGTTCCGGTTATTGCTTTCTTAATAATTTTGTATAAAAGAGATCCATTATTTTTTATATTCTTATCAACGCAAATAATAATAATGATAATAATAATAATGATAATAATAATAATAATAATAGTACGTTACACAAAATGTATTAATAAAATTATCTATTTTAATTCGGAACATTGGAAAAGATTCAAATAAATAGACTTTCTATCTTTTTACTTCCAACAGGGTTTATTTTATGCAAGCATTATGCGTTTATTACCACTGTTACATTAATTCAGCTAAATAAATAACAGCAAGTCAAGGTACAATATGACTCCTAATCCAGGGTGCGTAATTGGAATGCTGCAAAAGTACAAAAATATCAGGTTTAATAGGACAAGCCCCCTCTTTTTTATCTATTATTCCAATATGAACACAGTAAAAACCAGAGTTTCTTCAACGCTTGGGATCATATTTTCGGCGTCTTAATATAATCCCAGATGGTACTATTTTAGACTTAATATGCGTTCTCTATAATTTGCTAACTTCACGTTGAGCAATGATCCGCGTCAGCGACTCTAGCGAAAGCTTCGAAATGAAATTAATTCCGAATCATTCCGGAATTTGTATCCGAAACCAAACAGTTTCATTCCGATCTAATCCGAAGGGAGTTTTCCATCCGAAATAATCTGAAACCCATTCAAAAGCAATCCGAAACTTTAATACGAATGAATTCGCCATTCCGAATTAATCATAATTAATCCGAATTTTAAATCCGAATAGATCTGGTCAATCCGATTGAATCAGAACTTTCAATCCGAATGAATCCGAATAATTTCGTAATTAGTATCCGAACCAAACAGTTTCATTCCGATCTAATCCGAAGGAAGTTTTCAATCCAAAACCCATTCAATAGCAATCCAAACCTTTAATACGAATGAATTCGCCATTCCGAACTAATCATAATTAATCCGAACTTTCAATCCGAATGAATCCGGTCAATCAGGACATTCAATCCGAATGAATCTGAATTTTTCAGAATCAGTCGGATAGAGCGGATTAATTCTGGCTGATTCGTATGAACCGGATTCGGAT
>UCOK01011074.1:0-11275 GCA_900474325.1 Synergus umbraculus
GCCCTACATTCATATTTGTACATCTATATAAATTTGAAAAGAGGAAACGATCAGGATTGAAAAGATTCACGAAATTTTACATACACGTCTATATTTATATAACTTTGAAAATATAAGTTATAACCATTATAATCACCATTGAGATTTAAATAAAAAATAACTTTTGAGGCATGAAAGGCCCCAAGCATTTAAAATTTTTTCCGTAATTTGATCAGCCATCACTCAGCAGTATCACTATCCACCATATTATTACATATTATAAACGTCGTGGATCGGTTGCATCACTAACTATAGATATGAATCGCGCATGCGTGGCGCGTATTTTGTCAGGACAACAAAATTATTCGGTTGACTCAACAAAACGTTTTAACAAAAAAATTTATTTGAAGTAAGAAAACTATTTTTTTACGCTAACAATTTTTTTTGTAAAAGCAACCAAATTTTGGTAAAACGAACAAAATGTAACCAACAAAACTGTTTTGTTATAGTGACTTTAATTTTTTTCTCAGTGTATATATAGTGTTCCCTTGAATGTGAAAACGGGATTTTTATGTTAATAAATAAAAAGAGATATGCCCCAAATGTAAATTTTGCGAAAAATAACAAAGAATTGATTAATTTTCCTACTAGGAATAAACATTGATGCTGAATAGTTGAGTTTTATAAACAGAGAGACCTGACAATGGCAGATCGTCACGTCAGGAGCAGGTTGTGCTTGGTGTATTCAGGAAGCTAGTAGAGCTTACTATATGACTGCGGGACGGTCTTTTTGGTACTAAATGCTTCTAGTCAGATGCAGCTGTAGTTTCTCACTTACGTCACGTTCTCATGATGCATTGAATTACCAACAGTTCTACGGTTCATGGCCGATGGCAATAACGCTAATTAATCTGCGTGGAGTTGAATTTAGCGTTCCGAGAGACCACTCACGTTGAGCTAGATCGATAACACCCACCCTCGTCACCTACTCTGTTCGCACTCAAACCATAGGAACCATCTGTTCTCAGATCAAATTAAGATTAGATTGAAAATACTCGACACGCGATACAATTGGAATATCATCGATGAGATGTTTACTAACTGACTAATTTCTACTTTTCATCTATCGGTTCTTTCCATAAAAAATTCCATTTATCGATCCATTTGTCTCGGGTTAAATTGCATGAAATTAATAAAAAAAAAATAATCATCAATCTTGTTAGAAAATTATTTTACTGATAGGAAAACGTATTAAGAAATGTATATACGAAAAAAATGAGCGTCTTTTGGACATGCGCTGAAGAAACAGATGATAAAAAGTTCAATTAAAGTATTAGAGGTGAGATACAGTTCCATCAATTTCATTGAAGCTCAGGGACTAAGTTTAGCTTAATTCTCGATTGAGTCTGTCAGTGATTCGACCATCAGCTGTGGACATTCAAGTTTTAATCCAAACTTAAAATTCGAACCCTCTATTTATGCAGTACAAGGCTTAGGAAACACAGAAAAAAAATTTCTCTAATTTTCTGCTCCCAATTCTCAATTTTATGTAATTTTTTCTTCCTCATAGAGGAAGCTTTGTAGTGGCGACAAAATCCAGTTTCCAAAAAAGGGTTTTTTTGAACATATTTCTATTATCTAATATTATGTGCTGAGAAATTATCCGGATGTATGTATGTATGTATGTATGTATGTGCGTATGTATGTATATTAGGGTGGTCGTTAATAAGGATATTTTTGGATTCTTATGGGATTAACATGGGAAAAATTCCATTTGTTTTTTAGTATTTTTTATAACTCAGCGACAAATGAATCAAAAGAAATAATTCGCTTCATGTTTTATTGGAAATTTAACGTTCTACAGAAAAAGTCTGTTATGATTTTTCGCTAAATCTATTAGCTTAAGAGTTATTCGAGCTCAAAGTTTAATTATTATATAATTATAACTATATAATACTTAACTTATAAAGTAAGTATTTACTTAATAATTATACATTATTACATTAATTATTACATCCTTGATAATATTAATAATGATTAATATTTTCAAGCATAATTATTAAGTAAATACTTATTTTATAAAATATACCAAATTTGCAATATGGAAAATATGAAAATAGATCAAGCCTAATTATCTAAATGGTATCATATTTCACCTGGACTTTCATTTTTTTATCTTGAATATCAGAAAAATATTTGTTTTATTAATTGAAAAATCACACATATTAATCTCAATTCCAAGAATAACATTGTATTTGCTTTTTTTGATCATAAATAAAAATGTCACAACGAAAATTTGATATATTTTATAAAATAAGTATTTACTTAATAATTATACTTGATAATATTAATAAATATATAATAATTAAACTTTGAGCTCGAATAACTCATAAGCCAATAGATTTAGCGAAAAATCATAAGAGACCTTTTTTGTAGAACCTCAAATTTCCAATAAAATATGAAGCGAATTATTGCTTTTGATTCATTTGTCGCTGAATTATAAAATTCTAAAAAACAAATGGAATTTTTCCCATGTTATTTCCATAAGAAACTTAGGTTGGAGTGCGGACTATCTTAAAGTTAATATTAAGAGCTCAAACTTTCAGAGAATTTTATTTATCTATTTGGAAGCATTTGAGCCCCTGGGAGTAAGGAAATTCGAAAATATCCCTATTACGGACCACCCTAATGTATATGTATGTTCCGATCCTGCAATATCTTGAAAACAAGTAGAAATAAAACTAGCTGTCAAGTTGTATCAACTTTTGTACTCATTCAATGAGCTCTTTGCTTCCTGTAAGCAAATATGATTTGCTTCCTCATAGAGGAAGCATGAAGTATTCTTTACATCAGCATTAAATTTTGATTATTTGAAAAGTTATATTCAAAAAATTCATTATCGAAAATTACAATCAAGCATAACTTTCTTATTTTTCAGTGAAATGCATTAATCTTAAAGGTCAATCGATTCGTCTCGACATAAAGAATATTCATTATCCTTACGTCAACTCAAAATTTTGATTATTTGAAAACATAGAGCGAAAAATTAACTTTCAAAGTTATAAATAACCATAACTTCCTTATTTTTTAATGAAATGCATTAATCACATAGGTCAATCGATTCGTCTTGATGAAACGAATCTTTATTTTCCGTACATCAGCATTAAATTTTCAATATTTGAGAAGTTATAGTGGAAAAATGAATTTTACGAAAATTATAAAAGTACATGAAACTTTTGAAATTAAATATTTTGTGAAACCCTTATAACAAATTCAAGTAGGTATATAGTGGAATAACTATGCAAAATTTCATCAATTGCAAGAAATTGCTGGATCGTGACACACGCACAAACACACGTACACACACACACACAAACATCCGGACATTTTTTCAGCTCATCATATTAGATATATTGCCCAGGAAATATGTTCAAAAAAACCTTTTTTAGGGAAACTGGATTTTGTCACAAAATAATGAAATTTATCACACTTATTCCACTATATACCTAGTTGAATTTCTTACAAGGATTTCACAAAATATTTAATTTTACAAGTTTTGTGTACTTTTATAATTTTAGTAAAATCGAATTTTCTACTATAACTTCTTAAATAATCAAAATTTAAGGCTGATGTAAAGAAAATAAACTTTTCTTTGTGTTGACACGATTCAGGTGACCTAATAATGATTCAATGAATGAATTAATTAACGCTTCCTATATGTGGAAATAAATCATATTTGCTTCCAGGATGCAAAATGCTCGTTGAATGAGCACAAAAGTTGATACAATTTCATAGCTAGTTTAATTTACTGACAGGTAGATATATTCAACTTACGTCGAGGAGGTTCATCAAAGAAGCTCGTCTTTGAGGGTCTGGTTCTGTCATGGCTGCCAAAACTGATTGCAGAGCGCATGAAGGTGAAACAGAGACTGTCCCGATTAAGGCCGTTGCTCTCGGTGTTGTGTCTAATAAGGCTCGACCCAGCGAGTACATCCACATCTGTAACAATACATACGACTGTTAGTTGTTTAACCCTATATGGAATCAAATACTTTTCAGTGAAACTGAGAAATATCGATCCAAAATGAAGAAAGAGAATTTGGTAAAACAATATTGTGTAAATTAATTTACACGTTTGCCGTACAATAGTCAATACTTTTTTTAATGAGTTATCGTTTCGTGTTTTTGTGCAATACTATAGACAATAGATTCTCTGGTAACTATAAGTATAGGTAAAAAGGAGCACCTCATTTTAGAAATATTGTATGTATAAAATTTACCTTATGAGCAAATAATTTGAAACAGTTTAGCGAAAATTTGCAATTATTTGGAAAACTAAGAACAGTAGGAGAGCAAGAGCTGTTTACTTGACAAGTAAGCAGACAATCGAGGATTGTCTGCTTCTCACATGTCAAGTACAATACTTTTCACAGCGAGTCTAAAGCAAGTTCGATTTTCGGAATATATATATGCTCCGATATTTGACAAGTCCGTCGTACTACCTGTTACCGGTCAAAAAATGCGTTATAATTCGTTGTCTAAACAATAATATTTCGGTCGACTGGATAGGTTTTAACGAATTGGTATGGGATCAACGAATTTCTTCGATTGAGCAGGGTCGTCACCGTGTTAGGGATCGTTAAGAGGCGTAATCAAAGGCTTCTTCGTGAATAATTTCTCGAGCTGCTAGACACTTTTAATTTGTGTCTTGAAGCGAGAAGAAGCTCCAGAGAAGATACCACGATCTTTTCAAGCCTTGGATTTCGCATTGTCCTGAAGTATAAAGCCTTGTCATATCCGTTGGTCCCCTTATTTGGCCAAATTCGCTTTTTGCTTCCTCATAGAGGAAGCTTTGTAGTGTTGAGAAAAATCCAGTTTCTAAAAACAGGTTTGTTTGAATATATTTTAAGTGGAATATATCTAATATGATATCCTGAAAAATTTTCCGGATGTGTATATATATATGGGGGATTTCATGTCAAGTGAATCTGTCTTTGTCTGATCGAACTCAAACTTTGGCAAATGGTAGTCCTATTGGATGATAGTTTATGGGAAAAAAATTTTCATCATAGATCAAATATTTACTGAAGGAGAGGGGGCGGTATTTCTTGGTATTAATATTATTATATAATATATAATATTATATACAGGGTGAGTCAAATACTAATTTAAAAAAAAATGCTCACGGCCAATCGAAAGGGCGTGAAAAAATCTATCGAAACTATGGTGTGCAAAAGGTTTTTTATTGCTATTCAAAGAGTCACAAATATCCGAAATAGATGGTATCTGCACAAAACCAAGAAATTCCACCCCCTCTCCTTCAGTAAATATTTGCTCAATGAGGAAAATTTTTTCCCCAAAAACTATCATCGAATAGGACTACAATTTGCCAAAGTTTGAGTTCGATCAGACAAAGACAGATTCTAAAGTGGGAACACTTGACATGAAATCCCCCATATGTATATAAGAGTAGCTCTTATTTATTCTTGGTGGTTTTTTTTCGATTCTTCTTTGTCTCACCCCCCTATTCTGTTATAATGACCAAAAAAATGATCTCCACCAAATTTCATCGAAATTAGTTAATATTAACATTTGCCTCAAAGCACTCAAAGTTTCTTATGCAATTAACATAGGGAAAAGTACCGTCCAACTTCCAATGCAGGTATTTTTTATATTTCACCGGAATCCTTTCGCTCTGTGCAGTTGTGATCTTTAGACTATGTTAAAAAAAAAACACATAAAAACGAAAAAATTTTTTTTGCAAAATTTACAAAATGGCAATTGTAATTTTGGTTAAATTTAGGGGTCCGCCATTTTGTAAATTTTGCAAAAAAATTGTTTCCTTTAGATTTGTTTTTTTAAGATAGTCTAAAGATGATAATTGCATATGCCAAAGTATTTCGGTGAAATATAAAAAAACTAGGAGTGCTATTGTGAGCACATTCTCATCACACCTTGCGCTTAATTTTTTCTGTTTCGCGTGCTTTGAAGCGGTGTATTTGAATTCAGCGCCCTTCATGCAATATTATATAAGGTATGAATGTGATACGCGATTATCAAAACCAATCAATTTGTGTTATTTGTTCGGTAGTGTGGGGACAAACGAGCTGGTGTAATTTAGAAAATCATTTACCGATTTATTGCTCGCTTCACCATAGAGCATCTTGTGCGCCACTCTCTCGAGCTCAGAGGGATTCTGATTCCTTAAAATTTAGGATTCCCTAAAAATTGTTTAATTAAAATAGTGATTGGTTTTGATAAAAAATTCTACGCTATTTATTTGCTATTATTCTACTATTGTTCGCCTATTTATTTTGTTAACTTCGTCGCTTAGATTATTTCATTTATGATAGCATCATTTCTACGCTGCTTTGAGAGGTCCATATTTGACTGATGTCCATTTTCTACGTTATGTCCCTTTCTACGAAATTATTTGAGTATCGTAACAGTCATTATCATGATAATGTATCTTATTTATTTGCTGCGCCCATTGCGCTTTATTTTGTTTGCTGATAGTATGTATCATATCATCTTTCTATGTGGATTCTGAGTCTGAAATCATCTATTGTTCAATTCGTGTGATATTTATATTGTCCTGATGTGTCTCGCATATTTATATTCGCATTTTAATTAATCTCGATATTATCAGTTTTGTTTCACTCATTTATTGTGGAGTTTCTTATCTGATACTTGTTAAATGTGTTTTATTTTTACTTCGGTAATTTCGGTATTTTAAAGATGTTAATTATATTCGCATTTGTTAACTATACAACTCAGGTGTAAAGTTATAAATCTTGTTTACAATTGCCTTCCTCAATCTTCCCGATTAACGATAATATTCATATAATATCCAGTTAAACTTTATTTGATTTTCTCGCTTTTCTCAAATATTCTAAATAAATATAATCTCTCGTGCATACGCATCGTAGCCTCATCAGATAATAGTTGGTTACAGCTTGCATCGCTACTATACATTTTTTCTCAATTGCTTTATTTTTACATTAAAAAGCAAATTATTTTACTTAAGGTTCTATTGACCTTACGGAACACATTCTCATCAGTGCACTTCCACTTCGCCATAGATATTTTATTAAAACTTTATAATTTTCGTTTCTGGTACTATGAGAATGGAAATTAAATAAAAAATCGATATTGTGGTTGCAAAGTGAGAGAAATTTAAATGAGAGAAATTTGCAGACAAAGTTCACAAATATTTCACCATCATATAATGGAAGCCGATCGAAGAAAAGTGTTTCATCTCTGCCCGACTTACCCGATTTAGAACATTTAGAACTTACCCTATTTAGTTATTTGGCTAAAAATTGGAATTTTTCATTTTTAAAGAAAAAAAAATAGTTATTTAAATCATTTAAGGTGTTAATAAAGATATATTTTTCAAACATTGACTCTATTACATTTCAAGAACAATAATTATGTTATGTTACTGTTATATACATGTAGATATCTCACATTATTTGGCTAAAAATTTGAAATTTGAAATTCAAGAAAATTTAAAAAGTGGTTATACCATTCTTGTAGGGCGTTCAAAAAGCAATATTTTTCATCTCTTAACTTTTTTTCATAGCTTGTGTTATTTAGCTTAAAATTTTTATTTTCTTTATTTTTTTGAATTTTCGAAATGTTATAAGTGTGACAATTTTTGTTTTATAAAAAAAAGTCATAATGATAAGTTATTAAACTATTTAAGTTCTATGAATATCCTTAAACAGAATTTGTAAATTAAAAAAAAAACTGTTTTAAAAAATGTTTTAAATTATCCAAATTTTTTAATTTTTATCCATAATGGCTGGCTAACGAACTTGACCTTCATTTTAGGACACTAAATGAGTATAACAAAGGCCATTCAAATTGGTCAATTCTTTCAAAAGCTATCGTGCTCACAAAATCAAATCTACAGACAGACAGACACATTGGTTATAACAGGTTTTTCGGGTTCAGGTGGTTACAAAACGTGAACATTTGACAAAAAAGGCTGATGTAAAGAAAATAAACGTTTCTTTCCATTAACACGATTTAGATGACCTCATATTAATTCTTTTTATTAATTAATTAATGCTTCCTTTATAAGGAAGTAAATCATATTTGCTTCAAGGATGCAAAATGCTCGTTGAATGACCTCAAAAGTTGGCACAACTTCACACGTCATTTTTATTTTTCAGACTTCAACTTCGGAAGTTATCATGCCGACGGGAAACCGAGTTTTTTAAAACCTGCCTCGGGAGATGCTGCATATGTCCGCCATTTTGTATTTTTTTTCATTAAAAAAAATTTGTTTTTTCCTTAAATATGTGTCTATATATAGTACCTATAAACAGAATTGTCCTGTCTCTTTTGGTTTTTGTGTAAGAAAATAAAGAAAATTGCACATTTTCTTGGACGTTTCATAGAGTGCCCTCCTTAAGGGTGTTGGAGCGCTGGAAGAAAAAATGAAAGAAATAAAAAAAATGGTGATGGAATCACTCAAATTTTCCACCCCAAGTGGATTTCATGGCAAAATTGCAAAGATGCACTGTTTGGCGGGACATTTCATCGAGAACGGTTTCTCGATGGCAGGAGGGGGGCTTAGTATCTCTTTTTGAGCAAAAAGCGATAGTTTTTTTTTAAATAAGAGTGGAAATAAGAGAAAAAAGAAGGGTACAGATAATATTTCAGAGTGAGTGGGTAATTATACTTTATACAGATTTCAAAATCTCTTTTTACTCGTAAAACAAGTAAATCACTGCAATGGCACACAGTGGGGTGAAATCGGAAAACAAGGTTCAAAATGACATTTAGAACGCAATTATGCACCGAAAAATGGTTTATTTTCGCTTTAAAATGCCAAAAATTTGCATTTGTTTATATAATTTGTTCATAAAATAAAAATATATTGATGTATGGCAGGAAAATTTTTAAAAAACGTTATTGGCAATATAATTTTAACAAAGAATGAAGAAAAAATGGTTTATTTTCGCTTTAAAATGCCATAAATTTGCATTTGTTTATATAATTTGTTCATAAAATAAACAAATATTGATGAGTGGCAAGAAAGTTTTCAGAAAACGTTATTGGTAATATAATTTTAACAAAGAATGAAGAAAAAATGGTTTATTTTCGCTTTAAAATGCCAAAAATTTGCATTTGTTTATATAATTTGTTTATAAAATAAGCAAATAACATTTAATCTTAAATTATAATTTCCACGTATCATCCTAACAATGAAAGCAAGCGATTGTAGGGTAGAAATATACTTCGAAGACTAATAACCCCTAATGTCCATTATTTGTTAACACAATTTGTTTATAACATTTAACTGTGCAAGTTAAAAATTTTTTTAACTTTCCTATACCCTTGTGCATTAAATCCAAGGGACGAGAAGTATAAGAAAAATTTTGTCTAGAAGATAAAAAATAAAATTTTAAAAATTGACACTTTTTTCGTTGTTTGAATTAACATAAAAACTAAATAAACAAAAAAATAAAAAATCTACTCTCACCATTTTCTGAAGAATTTAGTTCTGAATTAAAAAAAAAATAAAATTAAAATCGGTGCATAATTGCGTTCTAAATGTCATTTTGAACCTCGTTTTCCGATTTCACCCCACTGTGTGGCGGGGAAGATACATACACACGGAATTTTTCTTTTCAAATTATATTATATCCTGAAACTCTAAATTATATAAGAAAAATAGAAAATAATTATTCTGACAAGATGCTTCGGATGCGAGGTAACAACTTCTCATCCAGTCTTCGTGTTGACAGCGGAAGCTTCGCACGAGGCGCACGCGCACGACAGCGCAACATGCGGGGATTTTTTTGTTCACAAAATTAATGTTAGATAGACAATTTATTTTATTTTGTTTTCCGAACAAATGGAAAATAAAATAAAAAAGTTATTAATTGTTTGTGTTAATAATTTAAAATAATTATTGCGATTTTCCTTCTTTTTTCTCATATCTCCTCCCTCCTATTTAAACAAAACTATTGTTTTTTGCTCAAAAAGACCCACCCTCCTGTCAATAATTCTGTTTTCAATTTGTGAAACTATTTTTTTTTATTTGATGATAATTCTTAGCGTTTATAAGTAATTTAAAGGAATTTTAATATATTTTATGACATTAAGTAATTTTTAATGATTTTTATTTTTAGAAATTTTAAGGGACTTGGTGAAAATTTATTGGATTTTCAAGAATTTTAGTGTAATTATCGAGATTTCATGGGATTTTGAATAGTTTTGTTGTTGTGAAATTTATGGAGTTGTTACATCCTAAAAGAATTACCTAACAAACCTCCAAATTTTAAATAATTTAAATAAGTTTTTCGTTTTGAAATAAGGAAAAAAGGAATTCTCCTTAGCCGGGATGAGGATAACTGCTCCATTCAAATAATCAAGTTTAACATATTTAAAATAGATTTATTTTAGTTTACAATGATTATAAATTGGCTGGGCCCTTTTTAAAATACCTCTCCTTCTTAATTGAATCTGGATCTGAAAAGAAGAACAGAAATGATCCTTTATATTCTTGAAAGAGAATATAAATATATAATCCTTTATATTCAGGTTCTGGTGATCACTTGAATAAGACTTTGATAATAATTGTTGAGTTGCATATTGATGGTTCACAGGCTCGAAAAACTGATTGGGTATTAGATGATGTGATGGACTTAGGAGAATAAAACAGACTGGGGACCAAACAGATTCAGCAGACAAAAACAGATTGACTTCTTGGGTCCAAACCGTCTGTTTTTATATCTATTTCTGGGTCTCCAAAATAGCCGCTAAACATGTCGGGGTCCAGCAGATGTGATAACAATAGATGATATTTATTATTTTGGAATCAAAGCGTGGAAACAGATTCGGCGATTAATAATAGTAGTTATATAGGCACTATGGCGAGACCAGACGACATCCCCTCCCACTCCTCTCTGGCGCCATCCCCTTGTCTATCCCCACTTCTGGCTTACCCCCACTCTCGGTTTACCCCCACTCATACACTCCCTCCACTTCAACTTTCCCCCACTCCTTATTTCAAGGTCAGAAAATAATTACGTCATTAAAATTACATAACCTAACACGTAATACAAAGAAAAAAGAGGAGAGGGGTGAAGGGATGTTGATTAAAGTGACGCTAAAATAAAAAAAAGAGTGGTAGAGGTTAGAAGATCATTGACCTGTTTTTTTCATGATTATCGCTTCTATTGAACTTATAGACTATATATATAACTCTTCCCCCTCTCACATAACTTAACTTAAGAAAAAGAGAAAGGAATATAATAGCATTTTACTTGTTTACGTT
>UCOK01011077.1:0-21204 GCA_900474325.1 Synergus umbraculus
TGAGAACGAAAGAAGGTGTTCTTTTTTGTTGAGGAGACTGAGAAAACTTCAGGCTCAAATTGTTGGAAGGCATGTTGCCGAAGAAAATACGGGAATTCTTGAAGTCGCTCATAATGGAGTGAAACAATACTTTTTTCAAGAGTTAGCGGGGATTGGGTCAAAGTCTGCAGCGAGGAGCAGTCCGGAAGTGAATAGTAGCATGAACAACTTCTTGGACAAGATTGAGAAGACTTGTGCAACTCAGAGTAGCAGTGTTAGTAGACAGCGTGCGTGTTGCCGGTATTTTGGTGCCGGGTCGAGGGATAATTCGGGTGCAGGGGCGGCGAGTTCGAGCAGACATCCTGCTTTCACTGCCTCACAGATTAATATCAAGGGCGAAGAAGTGGAAAAGGTGGCTGGGCCTCTGGCCGCGCATTTACACCTAGTGGAATCCAATCTGGATTCGGACTGTACTGCATCGAGCAGCGGAGGCGAGAGTTGTGATGAGATGCAACCTTTTAACAATCAATATCAAGAAAAATTAACAATGTGAGTTTAATTCCTGATCTTAAAAGATTTTACTTTTTTTTAACATAGATACCGTTAGTTTCGTTTAGAGACAACACCGCTAATTAATTTAATAACACTTTTGGTAGCAATTTTAAAAGAATAACGTAAATAAACAATTCAGTTTTTATCATGGTCAAATAATAATGATAAAAACTAAATAATGTTTACTTTTTTTCTCAGTAATATTGTAACTAATTATTTTGGGTTTCCCAATAATTCGCGTGAGATTTTTTGGGGACCTTGAAGTATTTAATGTCAAGAAAAAATCCACCAAATTGCCGAACAAAGTTTATTTTTCGTACCTTATATGAAAAGTTGCAAAATGATTATAGATTATAGTCACAATCACAATTTAAGTAATTTCTGCTAATTATATCGAATTATATCAAACAACTATTCAAGCCTTCTATCTGAAAGATAAAAAGATAAAGCTATTTTTCCCTTTTCGTATAGTCTATATATGAACGGCTGAAAGTAAAAAGTGGATAAAAATATTTCGTTTGTAAAAGTGGGATAAATAGTTTTTCAGAGTAAAAATGGGACAAAATGAATCCTCCGAGCAAAAACGGAACAGAGAGAACCAATCAGCGATCGTATTGGCATTCCGTTTTTGCTCGGAGAATTCATTTTGTCCCATTTTTACTCTGAAAAAATATTTATCCCACTTTTACAAACGAAATATTTTTATCCACTTTTTACTTTCAGCCGTTCATATATAGGGTGTTTCTCGAGTTATCTGCCAATGTGAAACTATAAATACTAGAGCAAAAACTAAGTCGAAAACTCCCATAACAAAATGTTGAAAAATGCGTAGTTTACAAATTACAGAGCAACAAAGTTGACCAATCAGAAACACGATTTAGACCATCTAGTATCCGTAACCCACGCGTTGAATGTGTGAGAACTAGTATTGTACTTCTGATTGGTCAAATGTGTTGCTCTGTAGTTTGAAAACTACGCATTTTTCAACATTTTGTTATGGGAGTTTTCGACTTAGTTTTTGCTCTAGTATTTGTAGTTTCACATTGGCAGATAACTCGAGAAACACCCTGTATATACATTTTATTTATGCAGTTTCAAAGGCAAAAAAGTATGATCTAATATTTGATTTAATTAGATATTACATTAATTTTATTTCTAATTTAATTTATAGTTATTAGCTAGTAATTGTCAGTCTTTACGCCGAATATAATTTACTTGGATCGGTTGAAGACTTTAAAGCATATTGAAAAATATGCTAATTTATTACAAAATGAAAAAATAAGGTGTAGGTAGTGTATTTAGAATAAACTAGAAAAGTTTTTAAAATTAAATTACAAATTTAAATTTAACTTCAATTTCTTATCAACTTTATTTTGGTCAATTTGAATGTAGGAGAGAATTTAAGATTAAACATAAAATTTAAGTTTCTTATTTTACAAATTTATTTTTGTGGATAAAACAGAGCGTAAAATTTTGATAGCGTATCGTTTTGTAATGTAAAAACGAAAATTTTCTTCTCCTTTTTTCCCCTACCCTCCTTAAACAAAAACGCGCGTATTTTAAAAATACTCTTACAGAGTAAAGACATTAGTTAGGTAACTGAACCAGAAAAGATTGTGAGACAGATTTATCAACAAAAAGTTAAAAGTCCACATGAATAATTTAGCTAACTTAATACGAAACTGAAATGACATAAGTCATTATCTACAAGTTAAGGGCATGTAATAATTACTATACGAGCAAATTCAGATTATCCGAGTTTTTTTTACAGTTTTTATTTATTAATAAATAAATAATCGTGCATAGCCGTTTGTGTCCACATTGTTTATGGTCGTGTACTATTAATATTATTATTATTTTTCTGAAAAAGTAAAAATTGTGAAAAAAAAACGGGTGATCTAAATTTGTTCATATGGTAATTACCACACGACCTTAATTTCAATCATTTTTTTTTCAAATTAAATTGTGTGAAAAATTACAGCAATCTTCAAAACATTAGATATAAAATCTAAACATAAAATCTATAATTAAGATGATAAATAAATTTTTGAATGACGCTGAAACTGGCGGCCAGATTCTAGCGGCCCGGGAAGTATTTTCGGTAATATTTCCATGTATTACAACTTCAAGGCAGTCGTTGAAACGAACGATAGGTTAAGTAACGATAGGTATTGAAAATAATTAATTTCTTGCAAAAAAACAGGTTTGCAAACGGAAATTTCGCTTATATTGATAATTTCCCATATTTTGAAAACAATTTATCGGGGTATTTAAAGCAAGGATAAATTAATTTGTTTTTCTAAATGTAACCTTATATTGAAAAATTTATCCTGGCTTTAAGGGCATGTGTTACTTACCATATGTGCAAGTTTTTAAACCCCGTTTTTCTCCTACAATTTGTACATTTTCAAAAAAATTATAGTCAACATCCGTCAAGAACGTGAACACGGACGGATGTTGACTAAAATTTGTTTGAAAATGTAAAAATTGTAGAAAAAAAACCGGGTTTAAAAACTTGCTCATATGGTAAGTAACACATGCCCTTAAATACCACGATAAATCATTTTAAAAATATGGGAAATTATCTTTGAATAATTTAGTATTTGAATATAAGCGAAATTTCCGTTTGCAAAACTGTTTCTTGCGAGAAATTAATTATTTTCAATACCTATCGTTATTTAACCTATCGTTCGTTACAACGATTGACTTGAAGTTGTAGCGGCCAGGAAATATTTTCCTGGCCGCTAGAATCTGGCCGCCCGTTTCAGCGTCATAATTTTTGAAACTATACAATCTCTGGTGGAAATCTACTTTTATAATTTCATTATGAATGATTCAATGTTGAGGAATGTCGCGATAAGGAAACTTTTCATTAGTACTTTTAGATGAAGAATAATTTTAGGAAATAAATAAATTAGATAATCAGCTAACGATTCTTCTTCCTTTCCTAATTTAAGATTTCCTTATTCTACTTTGATAAGTGAATTTAATCGAAATAAATGATTCCAGTTGCGAATATTTACATATAATGTTTTAAAATAACATTGTAATATCAGTATAAATTAGAATATACATTTTTAATAAAATATAAAATATATTTAATAATCGTTATAATAATTATTTTTCAAAATTTTAACATTTATGCGGCTCTTCACTTTTTTTTTCTCAAATTGAAATATATAAAATCTTTAATAGTATCTAATGCAAGATGAATATCTTTTCACATGACTGTGGTATGTGAGATCAGTATTAAGGTTTATTTTCACGTTAAACAATCGTTCTCTCTTTACTTCAAACCTAAAAGTCATGAGTTGTTAAATCGCATTGCAAAAAACTTTGTTTAAGGGGTTACGCTGAAAAAATAGGTATGAAAATAAAAATTTTTTTGGACGCAGTTATTAAGTATATAAAATAATTGTTATTTTGCACATTTACATAGTAATTTTATGAATAATTTGAAATAATAGCAAATAAAAAAAATTAAAAAATTACGGAGATATGCATTTTTCACGAAACTACTTTTTTTTTTAAAACTGGTGTACAGGATATCTCAAGATTCACTCAACCGATTTTGTTTAAATTTACAAGTATTCTTTGTAATATTAGCTCTCGTGTGACGTAGAATTTTTTTGATTGGATGCCGCGTTAATAAGTTATAAATTTTTAAACTCAAAATTTCGATAAAAATGAGATTTTTTTTGTCATTTCCACAAAAAAATGTTTTTTCAATTTTCCCTACGTCACACGATAGCTAATATTACAAAGAATACTTGTTGTAAATTTGAACAAAATCGGTTGAGTGGATCTTGAGATATCATGTACACCAGTTTAAAAAAAGTAGTTTCGTAAAAAACGCATATCTCCGTCATTTAAAAATTTTTTTTATTCGCTATTATTTCAAATTACTCATAAAACTACTATGTAAATGAGCAAAATAACAATTATTTTATATACTTAATAACAGCGTCCAAAAAAAATTTTATTTTCATACCTATCTTTCCAAGCGTCAGGGTGGTGTAACCCTTAAGGGAGATTATTTTAATTAAGGTCATGTGTTACTTACCATATGAGCAAGTTTTTAAACCCGGTTTTTTTTCTACAATTTTTACATTTTCAAACAAATTTTAGTCAACATCCGTCGGTGTTCACGTTCTTGACGAATGTTGACTATAATTTTTTTGAAAATGTACAAATTGTAGGAGAAAAATGGGGTTTAAAAACTTGCACATATGGTATGTAACACATGCCCCTAAGCAAAAAGTAAATGTGTTAAACAGAATTATTCGTGTGAGTGTGTGTGATGGCGTAATTCCTTGTTATTTTCATGTTTAAATAAATTTGCATTTAATTTATTTTTATATTTTCAAATTTAGAATGATATTATGTACTAGCTTTCTACTTCAGCTAAGAATTGCAATGAAAAAGATCTATTTCATCATCCAACCGTTTCCTCTTATGTATTTTTATTAGTAAGTACTCTTAAAAAATTATCGTTAGATGTTGAATCTTTAAAAAATGTTAGTAAGGTTATTTATTTAAAAATTTTCTATATTATTTACATTCGAATTATTTTTAATTGTTCTAAAGTCTTCTGTTTTTAAAAAACTGAAAATAGACTTTTCAATATATTTGATAATAATATAAATTTAAACCATATGATTTTAAGAGACTATATCACCGTGAATTTTTTCAGAATTTTTTTAATTCAATATTTCGAAAAGTTATCAACGGACTTGGGTTTTCATTTTCTTGTTTTGTACAGAAAAGTAATTTTTACAGGTGTTTTATGACAAATTTTTCATTAAAATCAAAATTGTTTACATAGTTAAAGAAAAAAAATTTTATACTTTTTTAAGCCGCGGCAGAGGTTTCCCAAAATAACACGAAATTTTGTTTCTTTAACTGTGTCATTAATTATTTTGATTATATGAATAATTATATATATATATATATATATATATATGTATAAACTTGTTAAAATTACTTTTCCCATGTTTCAAATATTCGGACAATTAAATTTTTTATACTTTTGTCGCAAAATACCAGTCGTTCCATGAAGTAGATTTCCCCAGAATTGTCGAACAATGAATGAAGTTTCCTCAGAGCTAATGAATTTTAAGGAATAAAAACGAAGTATGAAAAATTAGCAATGATGTAACTGGATAGAAATTAAAAAAATATAATTAATAGAAATCATGTATAATGTCCGTTAGATCACTTTTTGCAGTTACCCGTTTTAATCTTCTGTACTGTAATTCACAAAAATGAGTTTTTTTTTAATATAAACATAATGTAGCATAAATTTTATACTTAAGGGGGTCGTCGTCTCATGTGATGGGTAAAAAATAGTATATTACATACCTAGGCCAGTAAAATAAATGTCTCAGATCCCATGTGATTGTCGACCGAGCCGAAGCCGAGGTTGATAATTACATGTGATCTGAGACATTTCTTATTTTACTGGTCAAGGTGTGTATACTATTTTTCTGCTCGACGACGCCAGAAAGCAGCGGCCGGAAAGTTGACGCTTTCTGGCCGGAGGGCAGAAAAATCGATTTTTTTGCACAAATCGCTTTCTAAACACATCTAGAAAGTGTGTGTGGAAGGATTTTTGGCAATTCGGATTCTTTAAGAAGTGGACAAGATTTTTATTTCATTCATATCTAAACTTTTTTTTTTTCATTCATACCTAAACATTTTTTTTTTTTGCACAAATCGCTTCCTAAACACCTCTAGAATGTGAGTGTAAAAGAATTTTGGGCAATTCGGATTCGTTAAGAAGTGGAAAAAATTTTTATTTCATTTATACCCACACTGAAACACGTTTTTCTCGAAACGTCATTTTTCACAACGGTCAACACGATATCTCAAAAACTAATTGACCGATTGGGTTCAAATTTTTATGGAATACTCAGGACATCTATAGTTTTAGTCTGACCCAGAATTATTGTGATATCTATATTTATTTTTTTTTTAAATTAAAAACATATGACGAAAATCGTGTTTTTATTTTTGACAGTTCACAAAAAAAAAATATTCAAAATTTTCACTCAATTTTGGTTCACGCTATAGCCATCTATCTACCAATTAAAACGGTCGGTGATTTTTAAATTTGAGATCAATAGAACAGCTGGAATCGTGTTGACCAGTCCCCAACTTTTTTTTGACATGGATGTCAATCCAGATGTCTAAAGTCGATTTAACTGTACATTTTAACGTAAAAAAATTTATAATGACTGTTAAGTAGTTCGTAAATATACCAAAAAAATCAGACAATTTGGCCTGTATTAATCGTCACAAAAAATTCATACAAAAGTGTAAGAAAAACGCTTGTCACATGAGACGACTCCCTTAAGTAATTAATTATAAAAGAAAACAAAATTTTGAAAACTTTTTAACTTTCTTAAATTTGAAAATTCATGAATTTAAAAAAACACGTTAATTCCTTCAGATTTTTAAAATACACACTGATTAAATAAATGTAAATATTGTAAATATAATGTCAAGGTTGTAAATAAAATTCTATAATCATGCATAAGTAAATAATAAGAAGTAAGGTAAATGTGGAGATTATCGGAAGTATGAAACAAAATAAATACATACTCAAAAATTAACTAAACAGTGTATTATTTATCTCAGTTTTAAAGTTGTAAATAGAAAAACATTGGAGTTATCGATGCTTGAAAATTTTTTTACTAGAATAAACTGCATTTCAATTTATGAGAAATTACCAATAATATTCAAGTAGAGGTTAAAAGGGTTACTTTTATTAATTGTAGAAATGATTTACTTAAAAGATCTTGCAATTCAATGATAATCAGTAAGATACAGATAACCTCCACATTTACCTTATATCATATAATTTGTGTTAAAATATTCTCAATCCAGCTCGGGTAAATATTAGGAATCGTTATAAAAATAAAACACAAAATTACTTTTCGTTTTATTAATTAGAAAAAATATCGTTCCATCTTGTTCACGTTTTATAAAATGCTTGTTTTTTAAGAAGTTTTTGAAAACTCGAAAGTATCCGAAAAATTTCGGATACTCTCCATAAAAAATTATCCCTGCGACATTCTGTTTAATACAAAAAGAAGAGTTATTTTCTAGAAAAAAAAAAAGAAAAAAAAAACCGGGGAGAAAATTAAAATTGTAACTGGCTTTCATTTGCTTTTGCTACCTAAACAGAATTATTTAAAGTTAAAACAATTTCTTTTTTACTTTTGAAAGAATAGTTTTCTAAGTAACTCGTGAGACTTGATTATCTGAAACTGAAGTAAAAATTAAGACTGATTCTGAAATAATGTGAAAATAGTATGTAATTAGAAATGAGGGTTTAAGGGCATGTGATACTTTACCATAAGAGCAATTTAGTTTACCCAATTATACATTCATAATAATAAATATTTTTAGCTAATAAGAGTCAATAAACCTTCGTGTACATGAGAGGAAGATTTATTGACTCTTATTCGCTCAAAATATTTATTATTATGAATGTATAATTGGGTAAACTAAATTGCTCTTGTGGTAAAGTATTACATGCCCTTAATTTATGAAAAGATATTTTTTAAAAGCGACCCAAAACATGAAGGAACTTGATTTCGTGAAAGTACAACAAATTTTGAAGATCTTGTAACGATTCCTGGTATAAATAAAAAAACGTATTCTAGCCTTTATACGAAGAATGGGAACGATCGAGAGTTTTACTTGCAGATCGAAAAGGGCAGGTTGGCGATACGCTCAAGACCGTGCAAGCATAGCATCACGGTGGACCTGGTTACAAGCGCAAATATCGGATCTGGAATATAGAATTCGTCAGCATAATGATCTGCAACGTCATATCAGGGCGACGAAGGGCCTGGTTATGCTCGACAATGCCGAAACAGTCAACGGATATAGCGGTGTATTGCCAGGATCTACAGGAAGACACAACGCTTCGGAGGGTGAACCATCAGCGAGTCGAACAAGGCCGTTCGTCCGGAATATATATAAAAAGAGGAAATTGTTGAACATCGATAGGCTACACGAGATGTCCAAGAAAGCAGCGAAAGCTTCTACCATAAGATGTGGTTGCGATCATGTGCTGCCCGCATGTGCCCTTTGCACCGGGAGGCTTGATCCAACGCAACCACAGGAACCACTTGAACAGCTTTCTGTCCAAGAGCGGGTGGCTTTAGTCGACCCTGGCTTCCATCCGGTCTTATCCTTCCCGGATGGTAAATATCTTGACATTTATTTTATCATATTTAATGCCCTTAGGAAATTATTTTTACTCTTCTTACACATTAAACAGGGTGGCCACATGTCAGGGGAAAAAAAATTTTATCAGGGAAATACGAGTAGTTGTCAGGGAAAATAGAAATTGACATTTATTTTAACTATGTTATTTTTGTCGTATTACATATATAACTTTTATAATTTATTTAACAAATTTTAGAAAGTTTATAAATAATTTCCAGGTATTCTCTGATATTCTCTAGGTTTCTAATGATTTCAAGACATTTTCAATAATTTTAAAGGATTTTAAGAAATTTTTAGAAAGTTTAAGTTATTACAAGAGATTTGTATAATATTTAAAAAAATGAAGTAGCATTTTAAAAGGACTTCATGAAATTTTAAAAGATTTTTAAGGAAGTTTCGGGAATTTAAAGAATTTTAAGGAATTTTAAAGTTCCTTGAGAAATTTTTATACTTTGGTAAAGATTTTGTGCAATTTCAGAGAATTTTTAAAAGTTTTAAAAAATTATAAAGGTTTTTTTTTTTGACGTAATTTAAGGGATTTAAAAGTTTTTCGTGAAATTATAAAGAAATTTAAGATACTTGTAAGAATTTTAAGAAATTTTGATTTTTTAAAGTGATTTTAAACAATTTAAATTTTCCTCATGGAATTTTAAAGGATTTCACATAATTTTTATGATTTATAAAAGATTTTGTAGAAGTTTAAAGCATTTCAAGAGGCTTTCAAGAATTTAAAGAAATCTTTACGTATTTCAAGGGATTTAAAAGTTTTTCGTGGAATTCTAAAGAATTTTAAGGCCATGTAAAACTTACTTGATGCTACCAATGCTATAACTTCTACATTTATTGAGATATCAAATTGAAAATTTCTATAATTGAAGAAAATATGTTAAGGTATGTTTATCTGGTCTTAAATTTTTGAAACATTTTTTTTAAATGTCAATATTTAGGACGAGATAAACGTACCTTAATGCTTTAGCTTCAATTTTAGCAATTTTCAACTTGATATTTCAATAAATGTAGAGACGTAGCGTTGCAGAGAGAAAAATGTCGGTAAGGTAGGGATCGTGTAAGTCTTACATGGCTAAGTAATACATGCCCTTAAGAAGCTCTTGGGTCGTAAAGTGGGGGCCGAAAAATCCCGCGTTCTGTGATCATTGCTCTTTGAAACACATAAAAAAAAATTTTTTTTATTTATTTTAAGTACTTTTTATACACAAAATGTCAGTTGAACGAAACACCTCAATTAGTGGGTAGGCAAACGCTGGGAAAAAATCTCAAAAAGTACTGGACCGATTCTTATAAAATTTAAGGGCATGTGTTACTTACCATATGAGCAAGTTTTTAAACCCGGTTTTTTTTCTACAATTTTTACATTTTAAAAAAAATTATAGTCATCCGTCAAGAACGTGAGCACGGATGTTGACTAAAATTTTTTTGAAAATGTAAAAATTGTAGAAAAAAAACGAGTTTAAAAACTTACTCATATGGTAAGTAACACATGCCCTTAAATCACATATTTTGTAACACATATAAGAACATCTGGTAGCAAAATTTTTGAAGTGATATTATACGAAATTTTTGAAAATTTTCAATAGTATTATTATTGAAAATTTATACGCATTTTTAATACTTTTCTGTGAGGGAAATTTGTCTGAACGTCAGGGAAATGTCAGGAAAATTGGAAAATTTAGTCTTGTGGCCACCTTGTTAAAGTATTCGTCAGTGTAGTTATTGTCAATTTTTCATTTGTTTTCATTGACCCTCTTAATTTATAAGAGCATTTATCACAGGCCGTGATAGTAAATAGATATTTTTTTTTTTATATTTGTTACCTTTTCACCTTTTTATAATTGATTCATTTGCGTTTCGTAGAGGTGGAGGCAAATGGCCTAGTTTCAGCAAAAAAGATTTTTTTTACGGCGAGCGTAAAATTGGGGAGACTAAATTTGCTCTTATGGTAATTACCACATGTTTTTAAGATCATTTTAATTTTTTTTTAAAATGGCCTTTCCCGATATTTTCATTTCTATAAGGATTTAGAATTTGCACAAGACAAATTTCGACAAGGATCGTGTTTTTAACAATTCGATTTAAAGATTGTTCAATTTTTGAAAACTTGTATGCGTCGCTTTACCTTAAATGTGAGCACAACTTAAGAATAAAATGTTTTCTGAATTAATACGATTAACGAGTCTACTGTGTATAGGAAAACTAGACTTTTCATATCGTGCGTTTCAATTTTAAATTTTCGTTTTTTTTTTTAAATTATTATTATTGTTATTAAAAAGCCATAAATTGTTTGCTCTGTTTAACAATATTTTTCACGATTTAAACAGAAACTACTTATCCTATAAAAAAATGGTGAAGGGAGAATTTGTAGATCTTTTGAAAACTAATCATTACCTTTCTTATCATTTTCTCTGTCTCTCGAGTGGTTTGGCTTAAAATTTGAATTTTCGATTTTCAAAGTATTATAAGCCTGACAATTTTTTTTTTAATCGGAAAAAGCCATAAGGATAAATTGTGCCAGTTTTTGTATACTACGATTATCCGTCAAATGTTTTCACAAACCTAATACTTCCTCTAATGAGAATGTAAAAATTAAAAATCTACCTTCCTTGATATTTATGCAGATAATGCTTCAGAATAAATATAAAATCCAATGAAAATTTCCTCTACTTGCTTGGGTTATACTTAGTAATTTAAAATATGCTGAAGGAATCCGAAACGTCAGAGAACTTTCTAAAATTGAAATTTTAGAACAACTATAAATTACATTGATTATAAAACAAGAATAAATTCAGTAAATGTTATTGAGATTTTTTACTCTTGACTTTATTAAAATATATTTTTTTAAATAATAGGAAATTCATTCATGATTGTATGAAGTTGCGAGATATTTCAGAGGATTGCAAACAATCTCACAAGATATTTCATACTATAGAAGAATTTTTCGGTTGCGAAAAAAAAAATTATAATAATAATTATAATGCCATACACAACATTTTAAAGATAATGAAGAATGTTGTTCTAGTAGACAAGATTTTCCGACAATTTGAAACTACTTATTAAACTTATTGAAAATTAATTTTAATAAATGTTAAGAAATTATCGATATTATGAAAAAGTATATATTATACTAAGAAAAATTTTAAAAGATCCTACAAGGTTTTTTTAAACATTTAAAAATATATATTTTTTTATCTTAAAATAATTATTGCGATTCGTGTTAAAATAAGATGTTAAGAATAAGATTCGTGTTAAAATTTTTAATAAATCCCTATGATTCTACAACATCCTTTAAATAACAAAATTTTCGAAAATTAAAAAAAAAATGTTATTTTATTTATATTTCGCCTGACTATCAGTAATGCTCTTATTAAATAAATGGAAATGCATTTAATGCAAGTTTAAGTTTAAGTTTTTTAATAGTTTCTTATATTGAAATATCAATATTTCTGAAATTATTAATATTAATTAATGTTTGTTTTTATTTTCACAGATGTCCTACAAGGTACGCATTTGGAAGCTATCATGAAATCGGTTGATTGGCAGCAGAAAATGTTGAGAGGAAATGTTCGAATGTCGAGAATGAAGGATAAGGAAACCGGTGAAAAGAGAAGCAAAAAAATGAATGAACACAGAACAAAATACACATCACGAATGAAGAAATCCACTTCAAGTATTGTCACATCAAGTAAGCATAAAATTTCATTTAATTTCTATTTAATTGAAATTATATATATAGTAAAAAAAAATTTTCCAAATTAAATAGTCTTTCATAATTTCAGTTTTCTTTGCAAATCGAGTTTAATTTTCTAATTCATAGAATTATGTATTAGTTATGAAATAATTTTAAAATATTAAGAACGATTGAGATTTGAATTCGAATTTTAGATATCGTTTCAGAAATTAAGAAAAAAGTACTGAAAGGAAAGAGAAGTAGACTTAGTCACGACCGAAGTGTTCATGGAATTAGTAGAAAGAGAGTTCCAAAGATGCCGCAGTCAGTGGAAGATGACGAGGAAGTTAGTGCACTATCAAGCTCCAGTAAACATTCATCGCCAGTGCCTTCTCCCTTGCATCACTCAGCAGCTTCCTCGGAGAAAAATCCCCCAATCAAAGAAAAAACATTCAGTTCTCTCGGGTGAGTTTTTTATATGCAAAGGTTTTTTCATATACACCCTGACTCTTCGTAGACAAGCATGGAATTTTGCCATACCTCCACCCCCGTAAATTGTCACTATGGTATATGGATAACCCCTTCAACATGTCTTTTTTTTTTTAATTTCAGTCGTCTGAGACATAATTCTTATGACATTGACAATATCGTCATACCCTATAGTGTTGCTGCTTCTACAAGACTGGAAAAGTTACAATACAAGGAAATATTGACACCAAAGTAAGTTCTTTTAATTTTTAATCATAAATTTCACCTCATGTTGAATTTTACATTCCCTGATTGGCTTTTGAATGCCGAAGTTGATAGAAGTAAAACAAAATAATCGCGCAAAAAAATTTCACGAAGAAAGAAGAAGATTTTATAAAACTTCCAGAAATCCCTTAGAATCCACAAAAATCATTAAAATCATGAGTCATAAATTTTTTGAAATCCAAGTTAAAATTCGTAAAAATCTCTAAAATTCCGAAAAACCTCTTGGAATTTCATAACATTTAAAAACCAGGAAATTTGATTACAAAATTTAAAATTGTTTAAAGTCTTTTCAAATTCATAAAACTTTCTTGAAATCTTTCAAAATTCGAGAAAACTTCTTAAAATTCTTATAGAAATTGCTTGAAATTCTGTAAATTATACAATAATATAAAATTTAAAGTCCCTAGCCATCCTGTAAAGTCTATTAAAATTATTATAAATTTCACAAAATTCCATGGAATCCTTAAAATTCTATAGAATCATCTAAAATATCACAAAATTTAACAAAATTTTTTAAAATTCAATAAAATTACTTAAAAAATTTTAAATCCTTTAAACCTCATAAAATATTTTAAATCTTTTAAAATTCGTGAAATCCTCTTAATGTTCCCATCAGAAACTTCTTGAAATTCTTGAAATTCTAGGATAACATTTAAAGGCTCTTTATGTCCTTTAAAATCCATTGAAACTATTAGAAACACCGCGCTTCGCGCGCCTATATAATTACTTCACGTTACGCACTTGTGACGATTCCACGTGACCATGTCTCAACCAATCAGATCACGAATAAACTGCGGACACTCGACAGGTCATCTATTTTTTAAGAAAGGATCTCATAATAACTCATAAAATTTCACAAGTCTTTTAAATTCCATAAAACATTTTTAACATTATTAAACTCTCTGGATTTCTGTAAAAATTACAGGAAATTTTATTACAACATTTATTCATTAAAGTACCTTCAAATTCTCTGAAATCTTTTGAAATCTCTTAAAATTCTTCGAAACTTCACAAGATTTAAAATCTTCTAAAGCACCGAGAAAACTTTTCAAACCTGACCTCTAAATTTGAATAAAAGAAATTTCATTGGTTTTTGAATTACTTCAAGTTGTAAGAAATAAAATAAATAATCGTGTTATTAAATTATCCTTTTCTTTTGTAGATGGAGGCTTTGCGACGAACCTGTGAAAGTTGATGTGAAGAATGGTGTCATGCACATGCCTAATCAAGATAGCGATGTAAGCAAATTTTATATCATACCATTCTCACTTGGGCTTCTTTTAATTAACTATTTTGCAATAAAATTATTGAGAATTGTATATAGAAAATGTTTATTAGGGAGACGTTTTTTTTTCAATAATTCTTGATTTTTAAAGTAACCTCTTTCTTTCATTGACTTTTAACATTTTTTTAGTTCGAAGACATGTCGGATGAATCGATTGCATTGAGGCATGGAAGAAGCGAGAAGGAAGAAAATAAACGTTTCATGACATTTGCAAACACATCAACACATCAGTCTAGAATCCGACACAGTCGTCGAACAGATAGCAGAGCAGATAGCGGCGCTAACACACCAGGTATTATTTAAAAAAAAAGTTATTAAACCTACAAGACTTTTAAAATTCCATGAAAGCGTTTCTTATATATTAAAACTTCGTTTTAGACCCAATGTCTCCTCATGCAAGTGATTTTGGCTGCGATACCACATCGCCTATTATATCACCACCTGCGACGCCATCAAATGTTCAAGATTTAGAACATCATCAGATGGATTCAAGTCGTCCCCATCATTTGCAACACGTCCTACGACGACGAACAATTTCATCGCTACGGTTGCCAAGAGAAGATCGAGAAAAGGAAAAAGATAGAGAAAAAGAGACTGTAGCGCCAACCGCCGAAGAAGAAAAAGAGAAAGAGGTATATTTCATAATATCAGGAATACTATTTCAGGGTTATTATAGTAATCTCAAAAAATCCGGAAAATGATTCTCGAAAACTTGAGAGGGTTCCTCTAACAGTGTTAGATAATAACTAGTTACAATTAAATGTTACTAAAAATTTAAGTTATTTGTAACTCTTAGGGTAACTTAATTATTATTTTTTTTTCAAATAGTAACTTTAACGTACTTTAGTTACGATCTTTGCAGTAACTTTCAACTTAATTTTAACACTACCGTCGGAAATTGTCCGTACGATTGGCGCAAGCACTATTAAAAATCACTCCTGGCTTTGAACTACGATAACTCGGTGAAAAAAAAGAGACAAAATATTAAAAAAAAAAAAAAAAAATAGTTGGAAAGCTTATGAAATTCCACGTCTAGTGGTGCCGATCAGATTTTTTTTGACTTTCTGAAAAGAATACAGCACGTGAGAAGTTTAAAAAAAAAATTCAAGATTTTCTCAAATTTTGTACCTCGATTTCAACTATTTGCATGACCTAGGAAAATTGTTGCAAAAATTTTAAAATTATACAACATAGAGCCTAAAACTTTATCTTTAATTTAAGCCAAATAAACTTAAAGAAACTTCATTAATTAATTTTTTTTACTATTTTCGTCAACTTTTTTTATCACCGAAGAACCGGGATTTTTTTCTTCTTATCAGAAAACTTACTTTAATTTAAACTCTTTTTAATTTGAATTTAGATTCCACCTTATGAACCGAGAACATTTCCATTATCCGAGGAAATTTACGATAAAATGTTGGAAGTCATGCCCGAGGGATATTGGCAACCTTCCTCGGCTTCTGCCTGTTCGAGGGAAGAAGATAAAGTGAACGATGTGAGTATCTATTCTTTATTTATTTAAAATGATAAAGGGCCGTTAAAGTATTATTATGTAACGCAGTTTTTGGCGATTTTAGACTCCCTCTCCCTCCCTTGAGTAACGCCTCAACGTTATGGTGTATGACGTTGAGAAATATAAAATTTTTGTTATTTACACCTGAAAAATAAATATTATGCAACTCAAAACGCGAGAATTTAAATTGAAACTTTTATCAATAAATGCAAAAAAACCAAGATTTTGAATGTAATCCATGTAACGCACATTAGTATTTAGGGACCCCCCCCCCTAAATAAAGTGTGTTACTTGAATCGTATGAATTGTGTAAATCCTTCATTTTAAATAAAAGCGGGAAACGTTGATTATTTGGAGATTTGTGACACTTTTAATTTAAATTCTTGTTAAATATATATATTGTTAAAATATATTTAATTATTAAGGGCATGTGATACTTTACCATAAGAGCAAATTAGTTATACCCATCGACATATAGAAGTGGACTGTGGGACGCTGTAGGAAAGCGCGTAATAATGCGTCAGAGAGAAAAGTTGCAACGGAGTGTAGTTTTGTCTCTTTCTCGCCGAAGCTAATTGGTTGAGAACATTTTCGGTGAGTGGAGCTTGGTTGGAGCTCTCAACCAATTAGCTTCGACAAGAAAGAGACAAAACTACACTCCGTTGCAACTTTTCTCTCTGACGCATTATTACGCGCTTTCCTACAGCGTCCCGCAGTCCATTTCTATATGTCGATGGTTATACGAATTATACATTCGTAATAATAAATATTTTTAACTAATAAGAGTCAATAAACCTTCGTATAAATGAGGCGAAGGTTTATTGACTCTTATTTACTAAAAATATTTATTAATATGAATGAATAATTGCTATAACTAATTTGGTCAAAATTCCATTCTCCATTTTACTCAACGAAAATTACAGATAAATATCTTCTCGCTCTGTAGCGTTAACATTTTTCAACTATAAAACTGCATACAGAGCGGAAAAATATTCGAAATACGAATAAATTTTCAATAATAATGCTATTGAAATTTTTCAAAAATTTCGCATAATATCACCTCAACCCTTTTTAAATCCCATAAAATTCTCCGGAATCTTTTAAAAATACATTACCTTAAAATCATTTAAAATTCGTAAAAATCTCTAAAATTCACGAAAACTTTAGAAATCTCTTAAAATACCTTGGAATTTATTGAAATTCCTAAAAAAAATTCCATAAAATCCATTTAAATTTTTTTAATATTCCATGAAATCCCTTTAAGTTTAATTATTTTTAAATTCCTAGATAAACTTTAACTAGCTGTCAAGTTGTATCAACTTTTGTACTCATTCAATGAGCACTTTGCTTCCTGTAAGCAAATTTGATTTGCTTATTCATAGAAGAACCATTAAGTATTCTTTACATCAGCATTAAATTTTAATGACTTCAGAAATTATAGTTGAAAAATTATTTTTGAAAAATACAATTCACCCATAAATTTCTTATTTCTCAATCGTATAGGTCAATCGATTCGTCTCTATGAAAGGAATTAAGCTTTAAATTTTGAATATTTGAGAAGTTACAGTGAAAAAATGAATTTTACGAAAATTATAAAAGTAGGGTAGGTTGCCCGGTTGTGGGCATCACCCGGTTGTGGGCACCCTAGCATAACTTTCCACAATGAGCAGAAACAGTTAATCTGACGATTGACCTTGGTGCGCTATGTTTACACGATGATTTTGTGCTGACACCGAAGTAAAGAAATTTAATATATTTTATGATATCATATCGGTTTCATGAAAATGTTCACACTAAAAAATTTTCTGATCACTTTTTGAGAGCTCTGCATTTTCCAGTAGTGGGCACCAAAATTTTATCAGATGTGGGCACCTTGCTTTTTTCATTTAGCGCGTGTTTATGTCCGAAAAACTGTCAAAAATTATTATTAGTGTTAACATAACTTCTCCTGACGGGGTCCAGGGGTTAAAAAAAAATAAATAAATAAATAAAAAATTGAATGCAACACGTGCCATCGGTCAGTGCATTTGAGATGCGCTGACATGCATGCCGGTTATTACACCTGCATACACTGCGATTCCGACGACAAATAATTTTTATTTTCATTCTTATATTTATTATTGCTGCTATGAAGGCTGTTTGGTTATTTTTCATTAATCTTTGTGTCACTACAGGTTTGAAAATGAATAAATTTCCTTTTTTCTTCCATTTCGTGGCGTTTGATTTCATATTTTTCAATATTTAGAAGACTTTTCAGGGGTGCCCACAACCGGTTAAAAAAATTTTTTCGGTCGAAATCGAGTACTCTATAAAAAGTTGAATATTTTTTTTTTCCAACAAAAACGAATCAATCCTATCACTAGTAGTTAGCTAAGGTCTCTAGCTTTCTATTGATATGCACGGAAAGAATATTGGCACAGTAGACGCACCACCTACAGTGCAGCAGTTGTACTATAGGCTCGGTACGACTGTAAGGGATAAGTATAGTTGGTATAGCGCTTGCGCAGCGGTAGGACGTCTGCTATACTGCTATACTAAAAGGGGACAGGAGAAGCCCCAAACGATTCATCCTAGCGTTTGTCACTGCTGTTGTTCTAGTTGGTACGTCTAATGTACCAATATTCTTTCTGTGTGCTTATTCCTGCATAAAATTCATTTGGTCAAAAGTTATAAAGAAAATACCTAACTATGCCCATAACCGGACTACCTCCCCTGTTAATAAATATTTTGCTAAACCCTTATAAGAAATTCAACTAGGTATATAGTACCTATGCAAAATTTCATCAATTTATCTCTACGCGTTTTCAAGAAATTGTTGGATTTAGACAGACACACACACACACACACACACACACACACACACACACACACACCTGGACTATCATATTATATTTCAGATCATCGTATTAGATATATTGCCCTTGACATATGTTCAAAAAACCCTTTTCTAAAAAACTGCTTAAAAATTGCTTAATTGCTTTAATATTTAAAATCTCTTACAATCCCATAAATTTTTTTTTAAATCTCTTAAAACTTCATGAATATTGAATTATGCCGATATTTTCCTTTAATCAAAAATCGAAAAACCTCGACCCTCCTGCAACAGCCTTTAATAATTTAAGAAAAAATTCCATTCTCCGTTTTACTCAATAAAATATTTAATTTCAATACTTTTTGTATAAAATGAAGAATTCAAAATCTAACTTCAAAATTCAATATTCTCATTTTACTTGGAAAATATTTGAATTAGATATTTTCTCGCTCTGTGTGCATAATTCTGGTTAAAAATTGACAAATTCTACAGAGGAAAAAAATTCCAAATTTAGGGCCGATGCCACCAACTGTGATGAAGAAATCGAATTTTTAGATTAGAACTTTGCTCAAACACCCTGAAATGTAAATGATGTATTTGGAATGTTAACTTTACGAATTGTATAAATATTTTATTTAAAATCGGCAGGAAATTGAACTTGAATCACCAGAATCGGATTCGACGGAATCAGCGTATTGTGAAGTTGAGGGGGAAGATCCAAATGATCCTGAGTGGACGGTAGCAGATGGTAGGGACACTGAAAAGGAAAGGGTACGTCCTACAGCTAAAAGATAGGAAAAAATTCCTTTCAATTGCAGTATATTCGCAAGTTCGTTATTGTATGCGGATGCTATCTGTCAATTGTTAAATATATTTGTCGGTCAACTGACATGCAACTTATGTTAATGGTTGCGAATCTGTAAAGTGTATTATAAATATAAATTTTATATCTTCATTCTGCTTCTTATATTAATGGGAACCTCATTTGCGTGTAACTACTTTGGCCAAAGCATTAAAGCTAGATAAGCGGTACACTTTTACTTATCATTATACAGAAAAGAACACATCGCTTCTCTCGCCGTTAAAGAGTGTAAAAAGAACTTTTTTTTTCTTCTTCGAGCGCTAGAATCTCATCCTATTTTTTTGTACAAAAAAGAACATGTATTTATATTTTAGAAAATTCACTACTTAAAATAAAAGTGCCAATGGAAATTTTTCTGTTACTTTTCTTTTTTTCACTTTTTAAAAATTGTGTATTCTTTAATTGTACATTACGTTTGACGTGGTAAGTGATTATTTTTTTAAGAATCAGTAATCAATGGAATCATCAAATGAGATCCTTGATTTCATTGCGCTTCACATCTATGTACGTAAACACTATAAGTGCAAACCGATTATCATGTAATAAGTTATTCATGATTTGTAGATCCTCTTGTTTTAATCAATTTTACAAGGTGTCAATGTAAATTTTATGTATAGTGCGATACGCCGTTACTACGTACTAGCAGTTTTTTTTTTAATCAAAAAAACTGCGTTGTCAAGCTCTTCTCGTTAATAATTTCTTCTAAAAATTATATTTTTATTAAGTTTTCATTGTAAGCTGAAAAATTATTATCTCGACAGTATTAACAGGTGATTTAAAAAGAAAAACTAATAAAAAAAAGTGTAGCACGTAACGACCGTTCGCTAAAAATTACACACAAATCTTATAATTGTTAAAAATTATTGTACACGATGCAGTGCGAGTCTGTTTAAAAAAAGAAATAACCCCGTGGGGATTTTTATAAATGTATGCAAAACTTCGGAATATTAGCGAATTCGTTACAGTCTGTCGTGAATTCCGACGAGTTTGATGAGAAAAAAACCTTTTGCACGATTAATAGCTTTACGATGTTAACGTTTTCAACACTACGAACTAGAAAACGAAATTATTTGAAATGATTGTGTAAGAGTCGAGTCTAGACTTATTTCATGTGAATGACATGAGAAATATGTTCGTCGGTTTCATCAGATTACATCAATAGTACTCCGTAAGGCGAATCACATGAATTGAGATTTTACCAAAGTTGTAAAAATCGCTTGGGTACTTCATTGTAATGTTTGAAGCATGTTACCTTCAACGTTCTGTGATACTATATTTAACAAAAAAAAGTCCTGAATAAAGCAGAAAACGAATTCACCAAGTCTAATCTAGTCATTTTTTTTATTATCTATCAATTATTGATGCGATTTCAAGTCTTTTTTAAAAATTTATTATTATAGATTTAAGTTTTAAAAAAATTGACAATTACTAGAATTTTAGGTTGAAAATTAAAAATAGTTTTAAATATTATAGAAAAATATTTTTATTTAATTAAATAATAATATTATATAATATTATATAATAT
>UCOK01011080.1:0-10839 GCA_900474325.1 Synergus umbraculus
GTGTAAGAGTCCGTGCGAGTGATTGTGTAATTTAAAATATAAATTAAGTGCACTTATCATGTTTAAAACATTTTTTTTTTTAATTTTGAATTACATTACATAATCTTTTCCGAGCTGGTACAATAGAACGCCTACCGAAATTCTATAACGCATGTATGAATCCCTATTTCATTTTTTTACTTTCGTTAAAACCCGATCTTTCACTGAGTACATGACTGACCAACCTTTCGTTGCTCTATCGCCAACCGCTGAGTCTAAAGGCGATCTTATAAAGAGTCCCTGACTAACCAACCTTTCGTTACTCCTGCGCCAATACAATCTATACAAGATTGCACCTCATAGAGATGAATTACTTGATTTATTTTATACTGAGTTCTAGATTTCTACTACTGATCACCAAAATTTTAACTTCGATTTCTCTCCGTGTAATAGGTAACAAAAACTTTCAATGACGCATCAATTCACAACCCTGACTACCCTTCATTAAATGCCATACAGATCCATACAGACTTTTTGCATGTATCTGAATTTTCCTGTTGGTTTTTTCTGATGGTAGTTGCATACAGAAAAACTTTGCCAATTGGAAAATCTGTATGCATCTACATGGTGTAGTTCCCATAATGTAAGCGGTTTTGACTTCCAAACAGGACGCTTGATCGTTTCTGTATGGATTTCCAAAAAAGTGCCCTATTGTTGTATATATCTACATGCAATTTCCAAACATGTATTGGCAGACGTTCAGATGATATAGTCTGCATGGAATCGAAAACAGATCTGGCACTGGTTTCTGTATGGATTTAGAAACCGGACGTCTTAAAAAGCGCGCTAAGTTCCTATGGCTGCATGAATCTGTATGGAGAGTCCAAGCACTCAAGAAGTCGAAAAATTTTTCCAAATGATTTTCCAACTTTGAGAAAAAAAAATTGTAAAACTTACATTTTGAAAATTCAAAAAAATGAACGAAAACTTGTTTCAAGCCAAATAATGGCATAATAATTGGCATAACAATTTTTTTAATTTCCTTAAAAAATCGAAAATTCAAATTTAAAGCCAAATAACGCAAGATGCAGAAAAAATGATACGGAACATAGTTATTGGTCTTAAAAAGATCTACAAGTTATCTTTTGGCTATTTTTCAATAGGATGAGTAAATTTTCGTTTTATTTGTAGTTTTTAAATTTCTTTGTAATTATTTTTAATTGAATAAATAATTTGATAAAAAATAATATGACAATATTTTTATATACCTAGTTGAAATAATACATTTCTTAGGGTAGCTGTGAATAAATATTAACGAAAAATGAGAAATAAATAAATAAATTAGGTTAATGAAACAATTTAAACTTCATTTTGCAATATCTGAATATGCAGTCCCGGACCGAGGTATATATTTTAATATATAATACTTAAATAATTAAGAACAGTCAATATGACTCTTAATATAATAGAAATTATTTTGTAAATTCATAAATTACATGTTACATTATCATCGAAAATATCGAGCGCGAAGCACGAGTGTTCTGATGAGAATGTGTTCCTTAAGGTCGACAGAACCTTAAGTAAATTAGTTGTCATTTGCATTTCATCTTGTACTAATTTAAATAAAAAAATCTGCCGGCTTACGCGGTCACATTCTCATACGCACGTCGCGCTTCGCAACGCTTACGCCCTTCGGGACGCTTGCCCGCTTCGTGCGCTTGCAACTATTTTTATTTAAATTACTACAAAATGGAATGGAATGCAAACGTAAAACCAATTTACTTAAGGTTCTATCGACCTTAAGGAGCACATTCTCATCAGGGCACTCGCGCTTCGCGCTCGATATTTCAGTTAAACCTCGCGCTTCGCGCTCGGCTCTGTTTAACAATATTTTTCATGATTAAAACGAAAATTACTCATCCTGTTGAAAAATGGTTCAAGGAGAACTTGTAGATCTTTTTAAGGCCAATAATTATGTTTGTTATCATTTTCTCTGTATCTCGCGTTATTTGGCTCAAAATTTGAATTTTCGATTTTTTAAGAAAATTCAAAAAGTTATTATGCCTATCCTATAGGGCGTTTAAAGAGAAACATTTTTCATCTTTAGACTTTTTTTCATATCGTGCGTTGTTTGGCTTCTAATTCAAGTTTTATTTCATTTTTTTGGATTTTCAAAATGATATGTCTTTCAATTTTTTTTATCCAAAACAGTCATTAAGAAAAATTGTTCGTCTTTTTGAGTTCTGCGAACATCCGTCATTAGAATTTTTAAATTACAAAAAAAGTGGTTTCAAAAATTTTCAAATGCTCCAACTTTTTAAATTTTTATCCAAAATGGCTGGCCAACGAACTTGACCTTCATTTTAGGACACTAAAAGAGTATACCAAAGGACAATCCAATCGGTCAATTCTTTCGAAAGTTATCGTGCTCACAAACTAAAAATCTACAGAGAGACAGACAGCAGTGATTACAGAACGTGGGATTTTTCGGCCCCCACTCTACGATCCACGAGCTCATGCTTTCTCTCTAGCAACAGTGACGAACCTATTTATAGAGAAAGATAGCATGAGCTCGTGGGTCGTAGAGTGGGGGCCGAAAAATCCCACGTTCTGTGATCACTGACCGACAGACAGACACATTCGTAAAAACATGTTTTTCGGGTTCAGGGGGTCCAAAAACGTGGACATCCTTATAGACGAGTACCGACAAGACTACAGACAAACGGCAAGAAGCTCACAGTGTAATTGTAGACGGTATCGCGTACTTTCTTACATAATGGATATTTCCGTCAATTTTTAATGAATCGATCTAAAAATTTTCAAAAATCTTCCTTGAATAGAAAGGAACAAATGTCTCGCTGCAAGTTCTCTCGATACTTTTCTTGGCCAAAACTAAAAAAAACGTGCTTATCGACCAGTATGAATTTGCAATTAATTATTATTAAACAATAGGCAGCTTTAATTATTATTTTTATTTTTTAGGCATCGCTAGGGTATACTGCGTTTGTATACCAAATTTCAAACAGATTCAATAATATTTGGCTGAGATTTCACGATTTAGGTTTTAAAACATAATTGAATTTGGAAAAAATTTTTTTTCCCTTTTTCATTTTTAGTATTAAAAATATACATTGGACGAAAAAACTTCACATAGAAAAAAGTTTCATTTTCTTATTCTCTACAAGCCTTACATTTTAAAAATTTAATTTTTTAAACTTTAAAATTTGGATATCACGAGACGCTTGGACAATAATTTTATGCGTTTTCGAGCGTGCGTCCCGTTATTGCATCTGGGGCTTCAATTGTGATCTTTAGACTATGTGAAAAAAACACATCTAAACGAGAAAAATTTTTTTTGCAAAATTTACAGAATGGTGGACCCCAAAATTTAATAAAAATTTCAATTTTGTTGGCAGTGTCTCGAAGTTTTCACTAAAGTAAAAATGAGTACGTCATTACTATTTTCAAAAAGTTATGCAATGTTTACAAATTAAAACAATATAAGCTTTTCAAAACTTAAAATTCGTAGTAAAGAGAAAAGCTCCCAAGTTTTAGTCAAAAACTTCGAGGACGAAAGTGACGAAAGTTAGTATTACTAATAATAGATTAGAAATAACGAGTAAAAACAAAATTTGGCGGTAATCTTGAATTTTTTCAAAATTTTGAGTTTTCATTGTCATCATGTGTTTTTTTAACATAGTCTAAAGATCACGATTGCACAGAGCCAAATGATTTTGGTGAAATACAAAAAAAACTACCTGCATTTGAAGTTAAGGGTACTTTTCCCCATTTTAATTGCATAAAAAACTTTGAGTGCTTTGATGCAAATTTTAATATTAACCGATTTCGCTAAAATTTGGTGAAGATCAATTTTTTGGTCATTATAACAAAATAGGGGGTTGCGACCAAGAAGAATCGAAAATCGAAAAAAAAGAACCACCCTTATCATATGCCCTTAAATAAATTAGTTTTCTTCTTCATTTAAAACTAAAGCATTTAACAAGCAAGTATTTATCAGCCATAAAGTTTGGTAAGCGTCTGCAAGCGTCCTGCAGTTCACAAGCACGCAATAGGAAGCGCGACATGTAATAATAATATAATACAATAATATATTTTTAATATAAGGGACTAATCAAGTATTACATAGCGTGTTTTTCATTTGTTTAAATTGTGTGTTCTTTTAAACTTCACGGTTGTTTTATTCTCATCCTTATTTAAACAAACGAAAAACTCGTTACATAATACTTGAAAATGTATTATTATATTTTATATTATTATGATGTATTATTATTATTATCTTTACATCAATTCAGCACGTAAAAGGAACGGGCTATAGTGTTCATAATCAAATATTGTTTAATTGAAGAAAACATATTTTATTTTAAAATCTTGGAACTCATTTATAAAATTTTCTAGAGCTCTAAGAAGGAATAATATCAAACAAATAGTTCCTCAATTACAAAAAAATTCTTATATATTCTCTAAATTTGCACGATAATTTATTTTAACGTTACTTTCTGGGTAACGTTATCGAGAACGTGAGTATTACCGCGATAATATTAACCACTAAAAATTCTAACCGGCACTGGACATCTAATTGATTACTCCGTCCGTATTTATTTATTATTATAAACGTAAAGTTGCGGAAACTAAATTGCTCTTATGGTCAAGTATGACATGCCTTTAAACAACGTATTTTCGCAAATTTGTCATCTAAAGTAAGGGTGTCGTTCTATGATAGCAGAAAACGCAAAGCAGAAAGCAGAAAATCATTAGAGTGAAAGAGAGAGAAAATCTGCCTGTTTCTTTCACTCTTATGATTTTCTACTTTCTGCTTTGCGTTTTCTGCAAATGTACCCTAAATCGTGAGGTGGAAATTTGATTCTAAATGAAATCACTGTTATAAACACCATCGTTTGCAAAGAACATCAAACTTTACAGGTCATTTGCATAAACCATGCCCTTTTTCAAGGTTCACCCGACGAGTGCACTCGGTGAGAGACCTAAACGCAGCCAAGGCTGGTACTTAGGGTGCAATTTTATTGACATTTGTGAATAGTTTAATTAAACCATTTTAAAAATATTGAAATATGTAACGACTACAAAGCTTCTTCTATGGGAAAGCAAAAAGAATAGAAATACTGAAAATATAATATTTACGGTTTTTTACATTCTCATCAGAGAATAATATAAAGATATATCTTTGCCTCCAGTTATTTTCTGTCGGACAGATTTTGAAATTTTAAAATAAAATTGTCAGGAAATGCACTTCGGAATGTCCTTCGACTTATAGAGCAAGCTAAATTAAAAAAATTATTAACATTTTTTTTTTCATTTTTTGCTAATGCTCAGCGCATATTGGACTTTTCTACAATTTATTTCTTAGAATTTATAAATTATTACACTGAAAGAAATTTTGTAACGATAATTGCTATTTCAATATTCGTAATTGGTATAGTCGATAACGATTTAGGGAAATCCTGTAATTATACAAATTATTGTTAGCCACTTTAGGAAACTTTAAAATTGTTGAAAACAAGAATTGGTATATTCAATAGCAAAGATTGGTATTTTATGTATTATGAACGCAGAATAATAAAAGTTGATAATGATACTATCCAATAATATAAAAGCATTTACAGAAATTACTAGCTTGAGTTACATATGTTAATAAAAATATTCTACAAATGAATATAGAAGCTAACCAAAATTTTAAGCTTCAATTGAGGAAATTGTAAGTCATTATATGAAAAAATCCGAATGGCCCCGACAATCTCCCGAGGTCAGTTGAATTCGCCAACTGCACAGTGGAATAGGATCCCGAAAAATTAGCAAAAAGTCCATTTTGCAAAATCAAAAATTGATGTTTTTTTCCTCAAAGTACACATATGAAAGTAGTTGAATACAAAGTTTCATTTAAAAATATGAAATACTGACCAAAATATAAACAGTTGATTTTAAAATTTACAATTATTTTTCTTGATGTTAAATTTGTGAAATATCTTGTAATGCAAGTAATATTAGAATTTAATATGGAAACTGTAATTGTTTCACAATAATGAAGTTATATTAAAGTGGAAACTATGCAAATAAGTCAAATATGTTTTTATTTTCTTACAAAAATCTACCTTCTTTAATAAAATATACGAAATAATTTGAAGTTGACATGCCGCCGAACTAACGTACTCCGAGCTACCGCCTCTGAGGCATAAATTCGAGGTTGCATTCTGTTCTGCACATCCTGAGCTGAATCAAAACAGGTCAACTGTACCCAACACTTTCCATGAAAACCTAAATTATGAAATTAATTATATATTCGTGAAGTATTCGACTATACAAAAAAATAATTTAAAGGATTTTTTAATATTCCTTTTTTTTTTTTGTTTGTTTTTTTGTTACATAAACATTTAAACACTATATTTTTGCAAAAATCATAATTCAAATTCTGTTAATGATAATCGAGTGAAATTTTCATAGATTATAGATAAATATCCACTCTTTCATATGAACTAGACAGATAAGCGATATTTGTTAAAAAAGGCATTTTTAATAACAATTTTATAAACAATTGGAAATTTTTATGTGTTCTCGATACGCGACTGAGGTAAAATTTTATACACATGTAGAATGAACTTTCAGCTTTGAGTTCCTGAAGGAAAAAAAATTGTATTTGACCTTAGAAGAGTGGAAAACGAATTTTTTCCTCGTGTAAATTCTTTTCTAAAGATCCAAGATATTTCGATCAACTCATTGTTAGAAAGAAAAAGTAGAGATACTTTATAACATTTTATAATACTTTGAAATATAATAATTACATTTTTATCTAATTATGACAGTTTTTTATCTTCCTAATTTCGAAACAAACACATCACACTGAATCCCGATCCAAGCGCCGCGTCTGGCTCCAGCGCCGAGCTCGCCCGCCGATGTACGGCGCGAGGAAAAAATTCGTTTTTCACACTCCTAAGGTCAAATACAATTTTTTTCCTTCAGGAATTCAAAGCTAAAGGTTCATTCTACATGTGTATGAATTTTTAGCTCAGTTGCGTATCGAGAACACATAAAAATTTCCAATTGTTTATAAAATTGTTATTAAAAATGCCTTTTTTTTAACAAATATCGCTTATCTGTCTAGTTCATACGAAAGGGTGGATATTTATCTATAATCTATAAAAATTTCACTCGATTATCATTAACAGAACTTGAATTATGATTTTTTCAAGAAAATAGTGTCTAAATGTTTATGTAACAAAAAAACAAACAAAAAAATAGTACATTACGTGACATGTGTGAACTGACGGCTTTTTTTAAACTAGCGCGATGTTTCAAAAAAGCTTTCACACTAGTTACGTAGGACACTTTTCATAAGAAAATCATAAATGGCGTAAAAAAAGCAGTATATACTACTCTTCAATACAAAAGACACGAAAATAGCAAATTACAGAAAGATGTACGCTGCGGGCGAGGGGGTCAGGGGTGCAGCCCCGATTAAAGAAAAAACACTTAAAAGTTTATTAACTTAAGTTTCTTAACATAAACTTTTTATTTTATCATCTTCCATAACGTAAAGCTTTTAACTTAAATCTTATTGTAACAATTTAGTCTAATGTATAAAGTTTAAAGAGTATACTCTTTAAATTTAAGTCGAAATTTAAGCCCTACTTTAAACCTACAGCTCCTTATTAAGACCTGCTTTGACGCTATTTAAACTATAACCCCTACTTTAAAGCTCTAGCTCCTACAAGATAAAATATTAGAGCCTCTCCTTTGAATTCATTTGAAGCTACAGGTCCTACTTTGAAGCTTTTGAGCCTCAACATTAATGTAGACCCTACTTTAAACCTTTTAAACTTACTGTTTTCAAATTCAAACGCTTTCAAATTAACTTTTTTCTTAAATATAAAGAAATAATTAATAATCATTAGAAGAATACTTCTGACTTCATTTTTTATTAATCATATACATATAAATTTATTTAAATTAATCTAAATTAATTCGATTTTGAATCGCGCGCTACATGTTGACCAATGACAGCATTTCTTCAAGTTAGGTGCTTATCCAGATAAGGTAGATGCCTACATACACTTGTCGCTAAAAACATTGACTCACCTCTACCTCTATCGGGTATGTATCGGATAGGAGTGGGTAGACTGTTCATTCTTGAAATTTCAATGTATCGGATAGGAAACAAATAGACTCGGGTAGAGATGCTCTTTTGAAGTCGTACAAAAATTCACTTTGGTTTATCGGATATGTATCGGATAGGAATGGATAGTATTTTCATGTTTGAAATTTTAATATATCGGATAGGTAACGGATAGACGCGGGTAGAGATACACTTTTGAACTTTTACAAAAGTTAATTTTGGTTCATCGGCTATGTATCGGATAGGAGTTGGTAGACTGTTCATGCTTGAAATTTTTACTCATCGAAAATTTATCGGATAAATAATCGATAGACGCGAGTAGAAAGGCTCTTTTGGAATTGAACAAAAATTTACTTTGGTTTATCGGGTATGTATCGGATTGGAGCGGATAGACTATGCTCTTAAAAGCTGAAAGATTGACCAGCAATTTTTTTAAATAAGATTCATATGTTATGTTAGTCTAGTGGTAGAATGGTAGGTTTATAAGTTAAGCAATTAAGGTTCGATTCTCGGCGTCCGCGCGAAATTTCCTTCGATTCATTTAAGTTAAGAAATGTTTAAAATTATCCATATTTATAATAATTAAATAATTAGAATTAATTAGAAGCTTAGAAGTTTTTTTGTAATTAATTCATTTTTTATTAACGAGTATTTTTATCACTTGAGAATAGGTTTCTGATAAGATTGGTTACAAAGCGAACAGAAAAGACGGATTCATTTCGGATAGGAGAGGGTAGAATTAAATGCTATTCGTTATTGTCGTAGGATAGAGTTCGGATAGAAGACGGGTACGAAACGACATACTTTGGGATACACTTCAGATGGCATCGGATAAGAAACAGATCTAACATTACTTCAAATTAAAGATACGTTTCGGATAAGATCGGTTACAAAGCGAACACAAAAGACTGTTTCATTTCGGATAGGAGAGGGTAGAATTCACTCTTTCCGATTCTTATCCGTTTTTTATCCGGTATTTTAAGCAGGGCGAATACTTCACGAATATATAATTAATTTCATAATTTAGGTTCTCATGGAAAATGTTGGGTACAATTGACCTGGTTTGACTCATCTACAACTCAGATATGCGCTTTTTTGCGGAAACTGATTTATTTAGGTGATTATAAGTCCGGAACGGCATTTTAGGGTTAAAAATTGGCTACAGCTTACAATTTTCAACCGATTTAGATGTTTTTTTTTTAAATACTCGAGAATAGTTGTACAAGACCGTCTATCAAATGGATTTTTGAATGCTTTATATAAATAAACAATCAGGAAAAATTACAATTTTTGGAGAATGTGATTTTGTTTCCGAATGTAAGACTGTCATAATGCTACTGGACCTTAGAATTAATGTTGTTACTCATGAGGAACATATATAATTAATGTTATTTTAAAGCTAATTGTTATAAACAAATTACAGAAATGTGACTAAACCATGTGATCTAATAACGTGACTAAACCATCTCTTTCTCGTCGAAGTTAATTGGTTGAGTTCCACCAAGCTCCACCCACCGAAAATGCTCTCAACCAATTAGCTTCGGCGAGAAAGGGACAAATATACACCCTTTGCTACTTCTCTCTCTGACGCATTATCACGCGCTTTCCTACAGCGTCCCGCAGTCCATTTCTATATGTCGATAGACTAAACTGCTTGGTCTGAACTAATAGTTAAAAAATCTTTAGTTCTTTCTTTTGTCGCTAGATGCGTTATGTGATTAATTCCCATAAGTGAGGGTTTTCTTTAATACTATTAGGTGTACAACTTTGCTTCCGCCGTTTTTCGATAGATGACTGGAGCGGTAAGTGCCGGTTGAAATTGGCAGGTCAAAAATTTCATACAGTAAGCTTGGACATCTGTCAACATAACCACATCACCACATTAGTGAATTTGTGTTTGCATCAGAAGTGTATTCTCGATCGAAGATGTCAGTTTTCGAGCCAAATTCTCGTCATTTGCGAGAAGTGTTGATTTTCTGCTTTCATTTGAAGAAAACTGCGGCTGAGGCTCATCGAATGCTCTCAAGTGCTTACGGTGACGCTGCTCTTAATGAAAGAACGTGTCGTGAGTGGTTTCAACGCTTTAAAAGCGGTGATTTTGATGTCGAGGACCGGCATGGCGGCGGAAGAGAAAAAATTTTCGAAGATTCCGAACTGGAGGCATTACTTGCTGAAGACTCGTGCCAAACGCAAGAAGAATTAGCAGAATCATTGAGAGTCACTTGACAAGCAATTTCAAAACGCCTCAAAGCCATGGGAATGATTCAGAAACAAGAAAATTGGGTTCCTTATGAATTGAAGCCAAGAGACGTTGAACGCCGTTTCTTTGCTTGTGAACAGCTGCTTCAAAGACAGAATCGGAAGGGTTTTTTTACATCGCATTGTAATCGGCGACGAAAAATGGGTCCACTACGATAATCCCAAACGCAGAAAATTATGGGGAATGCCCGGACATGACTCCACATCTACGCCCAGACCGAATATTCACGATGCCAAGGTTATGCTCTGCATTTGGTGGGACCAGCTCGGTGTGGTGTATTATGAGCTGTTGAAACCGAGTGAAACTATTACAGGGGATCGGTATCGAACGCAATTGATGCGTTTGAGTCGAGCATTGAAGGAGAAACGGCCACAGTATCAAGAGAGACACGATAAAGTTATCCTGCAACATGACAATGCTCGGCCACATGTCTCAAAACCCGTCAAGCCATACT
>UCOK01011085.1:0-14076 GCA_900474325.1 Synergus umbraculus
GTACATTGACGAACAGGGGTTCGTCAATTTCTCTATTCGTTTGCTCCAATCGTTATAGTTCAGTTGTTTGATGTGTGACGTAATAACTACATCTTTTATTTAATAAATCTTGTTTATTGTGATTTCTGTAAATGCAGTGTTTCTCGGTGAGTTTCCCTTGCCCCGCCCTCTCCGCGGTACTGCGCTAGCCTAGGGTCATGTAAAGTAAATTCAATTCGTTTAGAAAGTATTTTGCTTGTTTTTAAGTAAAATAAGCTGGCGCTCAAATGGCAAATATTGAATTAATTTTAATAAGATTAAATAAAATGTAAAATCATAAATTCACAATTATAACCCAATCAAGGTTATAGTATGTATGTCACGATCCAGCAATTTCTTGAAAACGCGTAGAGATAAATTGATGAAATTTTGCATAGTTATTCCACTATAATATCCCTAGTTGAATTTCTTACAATGATTTAACAAAATATTTAATTTTACAAGCTTGGTGTACTTTTATAATTTTCGTAAAATTCATTTTTTCACTATAACTTCTCAAATATTCAAAATTCGAAGCTGACGTAAGGAAAATGAAGATTCTTGGTGTCTAGACGAATTGATTTACCTATAAGATTAATGCATTTCATTGAAAAATATGAAAGTTATGCTTTATTTTATTTTCAAAAATTAATTTTTCTATTGTAAGTTCTGAAAAAATCTCAATTGAAAGCTAATAAAAGAAAGTAAAAGATTCGTTATTTCTTAAAGAATATTTATTTCAAATGACAATATATTAAATTCCCCTACAATTATATTCAAATATAGTATTTATTCCCGTCAAAATATTTTGAATTGACCTTAAATTTTGTTGAACTCATCCTGATTTTCATTAAATCCGCCGTGATTTGTTTAAGTTTATAAGGTTCTTTCAATTTTACCAGATTATAAGGAATTTCTATGGGTTTTAAAAAGTTTTAAAAGAGTTTAGAGATTTTCAAGAGATTTTAAGGCATTTGAAGTGATTCTAAACATTTTCAAGAAAGTAAAAAAAAAAAAGTGAAAAAGAGTGTCAAGAATGTCAAGTAATTTGGAAAAATATTTTATAATATGTGGAATTATTTTGTCCAGTTGGACATGTGAAATGGTTTAACGGTTCTCATTCGATCAACTGAGTTAAGCAGTTCTTGCTCGGTTCTAGTCGGATGGGTGCCTTCGAAGTAAATAGAGTGTTATATCAGCTTTCACTCTCGAACTAATAACTAGTTTTGAAAGTCTGAAGATTAATCTTTCTTTCTTCTACAACTTTTTGAATTTTCTTAAAAAATCGAAAATTCAAATTTTGAGCCAAATAACGCCAGATGCAGAGAAAATGATAAGGAACGTAGTTATTCGTCTTAAAAAGATCTACCAATTCTCCTTTGGCCATTTTTCAAGAGGATGAGTGATTTTCGTTTTAATCATGAAAAATATTGTTAAACAGAGCCGAGTGCGAAGCGCGAGTGCCCTGATGAGAATGTGCTCCTTAAGGGCATGTGTAACTTACCATATGAGCAAGTTTTTAAACCCGGTTTTTTTTCTATAATACAATTTTTACATTTTGAAAAAAAGTATAGTCTACATACGTTAAAAACGTAAACACGGACGGATGTTGACTAAAATTTTTTTGAAAATGTAAAAATTGTAGAAAAAAAAGCGGGTTTAAAAACTTGCTCATATGGTAAGTAACACATGCCCTTAAGGTCCATAGAACCTTAAGTAAATTAGTTGTCTTTTGCATTCAAAGCTGTAATTTAATTAAATTAAATTTAAAAAAATATTTAAAAATATAAATTACATGTAAGAAATATATAATTTAATTAAATTTAAATATAACATATAGGTACAAGCGTCCTTGTAAGGCGTAAGCTTCACGAAGGGCACAAACGCGATGAGAATGTGCCCACGGAGCAGGCAGATTTTTTAAAATTAATTTCTCGAATATAACTTTTCAAATAAGCATTCCGTTGACACCGAATATGTCACTCGCACATTTATAATAACAAATGTTCTAATTTAAACAACCCCAAGGTCAAAAATCTCTTGAAATTCTTTACAATTATTAGAAATCTCCTAGAATTTAATAAAATCCTTAAAAATTCGGTGTCTTTTAAAAATCATTAAAATGTCATGAATTCACTTTACATTTCTGGAATTTACATGATAAAATTTAATATCCTTAAAAATCCTTTAAAATTATCACAAAAATTTTCAAAATCATAAATCTTTTAAAATTCACGTTAAAATTCAGGAAAATTTGTAACAATTCCTAGCAACGTCTTGAAATTCCTTAACATTTAAAATCCGTGTAAATCATTAGAAATCTCGCCAAATTCCATGACAGTTAAAAATATGTGAAAATATTAAAAATTTCATATCAAAATTTATGCAAACAAAAATTGTTGAAAAAAAGGTGTTTGAAAGTAGGCTATCCCCTGAAAACCCCATAAAATTCTTACAAACCCTTTGAAATTCCTTAAAATTCCATGAAAACCTTCAAAATTCACTAAAAATCGTTAAAAAATCTTGAAATTCCTAAAAACCTCGTGAAAATCCTTAAAAATTCACGAAAATCTTCAAAATCATTAATCACCTGAAATCACTTCAAATTATTAGAAATCCCATAAAATCCCTCGCAATTCTTAGAGATCTATTAAAATATCTTAAAATTCCTTAAAATTCGTTAAAACATCTTAAAAATCCTAGAAACCTCTTGAAAATCCTTAAAAATTTACAAAAACCTTCAAAGTCATTAATCTCTTGAAACTCCATAAATTCCATAAATTCCCTCTCAATTTTCATAAATCTTTTAAAATATCTTACAATTCCTTAGAATTCAAGAATAACATGTAAAATTCTTTTAAACCACATAAAACTCTTACAAACCTTTGGAAATTCCTTAAAATTTCACGAAAACCTTAAAATTCCTTAAAACTCGTTAAAAAATCTTTAAAATCCTAGAAACCTCTCGAAAATTCTTAAAAATTTACAAAAACTTTCAAAATCTTGAAACCACTTAAAATTATTAGAAATCCCATAAAATTCCATAAAATACCTCGTAATTCTTAAAAATATTTAAAAATATATTAATATTCTTTAAAACCCCATAAAACTCTTACTCTTTTGATTTTCCTTAAACTTTCACGAAAACCTTCGAAATTCCCTAAAACTCGTTTAAAAATCTTAAAATCCCTAGAAACCTCTTGATAATCCTTAAAAATTCACAAAAACCTTCAAAATCATTAATCTCTTGAAACCACTTAAAATTATTAGAAATCCCATAAAATTCCATAAATTCCCTCGCAATTTTCAGAAATCTTTTAAAATATCTTAAAATTCCTTAGAATTCTAGAAAAACTCTTATAAACCTTTTGAAATTCCTTAAAATTTCACAAAAACCTTACAAATCCCTGAAATTCTTTGAAATCTTTTTAAATTCTGAGAAACCTCTTAAAAATTTCTCCAAATTTCAAAACATTTTGAATCCCTTTTAAGGCCATGTAAGACTTAACCGATCCCTACCTTACCGACGTTTTTTTGTCTGCAACGCTACGTCTACATTTATTGAAATATCAAATTTCAAATTTCTAAAATTAAAGAAAATATGCTAAGGTATGTATATCTGGTCTTAAATTTTTGTAAAAATAAAATAATAATTTTGTAAAAAAAATTTTTTTACAAATGTCAATATTTAAGACCAGATAAACGTACCTTAGTGCTTTAACTTCAATTTCAGAAATTTTCAATTTGATATTTCAATAAATGTAGACGTAGCGTTACAGAGAAAAAAATGTCGGTAAGGTAGGAATCGGGTAAGTCTTACATGGCCTTAAAATCACTAAGTATTCTTAAAAGTCTCTTAAATTACCTAAATTCCTTTAAAATTTCACGAAATATCCTAATGTCCATTAAAATTCTACGAAATCTTTTTAAAATCCTAAAACTCTTTTGAATTTTTTACAAGAATCACTTAAAATCGCCAAATTCCCCTAAAATTTCTAGTCTTTAAAAAAATCTGTGGGAGAAATTTATGACACATACACATCAGATTTTTTCTTCAATTTTAAATATATGTATATTTAATATATATATATATATATATAGATATAGATATAGATAATAAATCATATGTACATTTTCGTTTCCTCAGTTACGCAAAAAAAATCCCTTTCTCAATAAATGATGAAAGAAAATATATAAATGACACAGATATTCTAAAATGCCGAAGAAGTATAAAATATTGGAAATTTTAAAACTCTTCCCAAGAAGAGTAGTAGAAAACCTCGAACGAACGAGATGGAACGAGTCGCATCGGCAATCCCATTAACAGTTGACGTATCTTGATGATCTATGAGCAAGATCCGGGCAAACTTCTTGGCGGACCTTGCTGTGCCTTCATTTTTTTTTTCATGCCCTTTTCTCGCTTTCTCCTCCTAACGCCGCTCATCTATCATCGGGAACATGGCGTCTGCAGCAAAATCTTAAAGTCTTGACTTGGCAGCAAAGCAACGGTCAAATCTCAAATAAATTAAAATTGCTCTGCGTATGAAACGTCAAAAAGTGTTTATTATAAATATAATGCATAAATCGAAGCAGCCTAAAGTCGAAAAAAAAGTCTTTGATGTCGTCTCAGTAATCCGGATCAGCTTTCGGCAAGCGTCTCGAAATTGCACTTTAAATCGACAAGATAGGACACCCGGGTCCTGAAGGTCCTGAAGGTGCCAAGAAAGCCGGAAAAATGGTATCAAAAAGGGTTAAGTACGCCCGGGCGCATCTTTCTCGCCGGAAACACATTTCTTTACTCGCACGTCCGCTTTTCCGACGTCTACAAAACGATATCAACGCTTTAGTAAGATCCTTTTTCGTTTAAAATTTAAATACGTGTTTTTTCCTTTTTTTTTTCCTTTTTTTTCTTCTTTTTTTCTCTCGGAAGGTTTACAGTAAGCTGTCAAATTGAAATATCCTTTCTCAAGTTTAAGTATTAATTTAAATTTACATTTAAATTTCTAAAGTAGTTTTAATCAATATAAATTAATTCTAGGAAGATCCGTTTACTGTTCCTCGAGCAGCCTTAAAGTTTCGTCCTACAAAACGCATAAAGATTATGGCCCAACCGAGAGTCGTTATAAAGAAATACGATCCTGCGTAAGCAACCAAAAAAAATCGCACATATAATAAATAAATAGGTAGAAATAGATAAATTGTCGAAATGTCTCACGAAAACAAAAATAATACAACAGGAAAGAACCACCGCAATATCCCAGAATCCCTCCACGGGTCCTAAGCGCAAAGGCTAGCAATCGAATACAGGAGTTATCTCTTCCTCAGAAAAGGTAGTTCCATTTTTCGAGATTATTAGTGAAAAAATTATGTCATTAATACTTATCTCCATTTTTGCTGTGATTTTTTTCTTTTTCATTTAAAAAGTTGAGAGCTTTTTTTTATCAATTGGTCGAGATTTATAATCATTTTAAGGGATTTTAAATATTACGGAATTTCAAGAGGTTTCTAAAAATTTTTCGAGATTTTCACAAATTTTAACGTGAATTTTCAAAAGATTTATGATTTTGAAAATTTTTGTGGAATTTTTAAGAATTTCATGGAATTTTATGAGATTTTAAATCATTTTTAGAGATGTTCACGAATTTTTACGTGAATTTCAAAAGATTTATGATTTTCAAATATCATAAAATTTAATAAAATCCTTAAAGGTGCAATTGTATTTTAAAAATCATTAAAATCTTTCGAAATCTCTTAACATTTCCGGAAATTACATGATGAAATTTAAAATCCTTAAAAATCCGTTACAATAATCACAAAAATTTTTTTAATCATAAATCTTTTGAAATCCACGTTAAAATTCATGAAAATGTTTAAAAATTTCTAGAAACGTCTTGAAATTCCTTAACATTTAAAATCCCTGTAAATCATTAGAAATCTCGCCAAATTTCATGAAATCGTTAACAATTCAAACAAAAATGTTTTAAAATTTGAAAAATCTCTTGAAATCTTTTAAAATTAATAGAAATCTCATAAAAATCCATCAAATCTATAAAAATTCCACAATATTTTTTAAAAAATCGACTAATTTCTTGAAAGTCGTTAAAATATGGACAGCCTTTGAAATTCATAAAATTCCCTGACAAACTTTAAAAAGTTCTTGAAATTTTACGATAACTTTTAAAATACTTTTATATCATTAAAATCCATCAAAACTCTTTTAAAGATCAGCAAAATCTCTTGAAATGACTTAACATTATTAGAAATCCCATAAAATTCCATAAAATCCCTCGCAATTCTTAGAAATCTTTTTGAAAATCTTAAAATTCCTTGAAATTCTAGAATAACATTTAAAATTCCTTAGAACTCCATTATGGATTTTGAATAATATGAAGAGATTTTAAATGTTTATCGTAGAATTTTAAAATATCAAGTATTTTCTGGGAATTTTAAGACGTTTTAAAGTTTTTAAGAAATTTTATCGAGAGAATTCAATAGATTTTTACAATTTTTAAAAGAGTTAGTAGAATTTTTAAAGATTTCATGGAATTTGCCAAAATTTATAATGTTTTTAAGGGATTTTAAAGCTTACGGAATTTCATGAGATTTCTAAAGATTTTTATAATTTTTAACAGATTTGGTAAAATTATTAAGGATATCATTTAATTTGATGAAATTTAAAATATTTTAATAGATTTATTTCGTTATGAAACTTCAAGACGTTTCTTGGAATTTTTAGTCGAGATTTTCACGAATTTTAACATATAGATTTCAAGAGATTAATAATTTTCAAAGTTTTTTAGAAAACTTTTTGTTGTCAACAAACGACAACAACACCGTCAAATCTTACTAAAATATTAAGGCCATGTAAGACTTGCCCGATCCCTACCTTACCGACATTTATTTCTCCGCCACGTTACGTCTACATTTATTCAGATATCAAATTGAAAATTTCTAAAATTAAAGAACAAATTCTTTTTATAAATGTCAATATTTAGGCCCAGATAAATGTACCTTAATGCTTTAGCTGCAATTTTAGAAATTTTCAATTTAATATTCCAATAAAGCCTTGCAGAGAAAAAAATGTCGGTAAGTTAGGGATCGGGTAAGTCTTACATGGCCTTAAGAAGTCATTTTTACCTGAAACTTTTGAGGTTTCATTACAGTGATGGGTTTCCATAAACTGTAGTAAAGGGGGCGGAAAACAATTTTCGAAACTCGAGGTAACTGTTGTCATTGGTTTAAGTGGAACGACGATGTTCCTCGAGTGACTTTGGAACTCATCGGAGTTCCTGGACCAAGTGACATTAGAACGTGACATTAGAAGAGAGTAGTTTCGCAAATGAGGCACTTCTATGTGCAAATAACACATATGCATGTCTTTTAAGTCTACTCACCAGCTCGTTATATACATATATACATATAGCTATATACCTACATATATAACTACTTTTCTAGTTATTCTATCTCTAGAATCTGATATCTCAAGCTCATATTCCTCTGCATATTAAAATTTCGATTGCTCCCTGACATTACTTAATTAAGGCCATGTAAGATTTACCAGATCCCTACCTTACCGATATTTTTTTCCACAACCTTATTTGCACATTTATTAAGCTATCAAATTGAAAATTTCTAAAATTCAAAAAAAAATATGCTATTATGTTTATCTGGTCTTAAGGGCATGCATAACTATCCCTACCTTACCGACATTTTTTTCTTTGTAACGCTACGTCTACATTTATTGAGATACCACATTGAAAATTTCTATGTTTGAAGCTAAAGCCTTAAGGTACGTTTGTCTGATCCTAAATATTGACATTAAAAAAAAAAAATTTTTACAAAAATTTAAGACCACACAAACATACATTAGCATATTTTCTTCAATTTTATAAATTTTCAACTTCATATTTTTATAAATGTACACATAGCGTTACAGAGAAAAAAATGTCGGTAAGGTAGGGATCGGGTAAGTAATACATGCCCTTAAAGTTGTATAAAATAAAAAAAAATATTTTGAAAATTCCATTTTTTTTACAAATTTACATATTTAGGACCAGATAAACATACCTTAATGGTTTAACTTTAATTACAGAAATTTTCAATTAGATATCTCATTAAATTTAGAACTAAGGCCATGTAAGACTTACACGATACCTACCTTATCGACATTTTGTTTTCCGCAACCTTAATTGTACACTTATTGAAATATCAAATTGAAAATTTCTAAAATTAAAGAAAATAAGCTAAGGTATGTTTATCTGGTCTTAAATTTTTGTAAAAATAAAAAAAAATAATTTTTTTATAAATGTCAATATATAGGATCAGACAAACGTACCTTAATGCTTTAGCTTCAATTTTAGAAATTTTCAATTTGGTATCTCAATAAATGAAGAAGTATCGTTGCAGAGAAAAAAATGTCGGTAAGGTAGGGATCGTTTAAGTCTCACATGGCCTTAAGGGGGGAATGGAGTATAAAGCATGAAAAAAACGCTTTTATTACACAGGGACACAAAAAAAAAAGTGGTGTGTACTTTTGATCTGACTATGCTACCCTTACAGATTTCGACCTCCTGAATCCGAATCTGGGCTCAGAATGTTCCCTATACCCTACAGTTTTCCCCTAGCCTAGGGTAAAAGTGTTAATTTTAAAATTTTCAGGTTCCGTTGCAGTTATATTTATCCTCGTAAAAGTTAATGGGACATGATCGTTCCTACATATTTCAGGTCGCTTTTAGTTCAAATTTGAATTTAGAATTTTTGTTAATTACCTGAGAATTCCCCTAGCCTAGGGGAAAAAATGCATAAATGTGCAAAACTTGAGGCTTAACGGAGCTTTTATTTGTGCACGGAAAAGCTGATTCCTTTCCGTACTTTTTATATCTAACAAGAAGTTTTTTGCAGTACCTCGGGTTTTCCCTAACCTAGGGAATTTTTTTATATTAGATTCCACAGGCTCACAAAAAAAAGTAGTCTGAAATTTACATGTGACAAAGCTACTCTTATGGATAGTTTCGAAGGACGTTTGAAGATAAAAGAACAAGGAAACAGTCCTAAATCTAATATAAAAAATTCCCTAGGCTAGGGAAAATCCGAGGTAGTGCAGAAATCTTCTTGTCAAATATAAAATCTGAAATTAAAAATATGAAAAGACATCAGCTTTTCCGTTCCCAACAAAAACTCCGTTAAGCCTCAAGTTTTGCACATTTATGCATTTTTTCCCCTAGGCTAGGGGAATTCTCAGGTAATTAACAAAAATTCTAAATTCAAATTTGAACTAAAAGCGACCCGAAATATGTAGGAACGATCTTGTCCCATTAACTTTTACGAGGATAAATATAACTGCAACGGAACCTGAAAATTCTAAAATTCACACTTTTACCCTAGGCTAGGGGAAAACTGTAGGGTATAGGGAAAATTCTGAGCCCGGATTCGGATTCAGGAGGTCGAAATCTGTAAGGGTAGCATAAACAGATCAAAAGTACAGACCACTTTTTTTTTTGTGTCCCTGTGAATTATTAATTCTTTTCAGAGATCCGATTAGTCAATTCATTTAATCGTTTTGCATATTACAAAGTATTAATTATTAATTAATTATTAATTACCTTTTTCAATTATAATTTTTTAAACCTGAAAGATTTGACACAAAATTTCTGAAATATTTTACTATAAGACAATGCACAAAAAAACAATTTTTATACCCCATTCCCCCCTTAAATTAAATAAGAAATTTTTTAATTGAAACAATTTTATTTATATAAATTCATTCTTAGAATATTAATTAATTGAACGACACATGAATCAATTTTTTGCAGCATAGTGAATCATACGAGAAGGTTGTTTACTGGAAATAAAGTTAGACTGACAACGATGAATAAAGTGTTGACAAGGATTCGCAAATCGAGGTATCAAAGGTATCGACTTATCTGCAACACTCTCAATCAGCAAGCAGCCGCCAGGGAGTAAGCAGGACTGCACAAGTTTCCTGTTCGCTTTCACTCAACTGCTCTCCTTCACTCATTTTGTCAAGGGATTTCTTCATGAAAAGCCGATTTCCCAACAGAGATTGAGAGATCGTAAAAACGAATCTCCAAACTTTTATCTATTTTTCTTATACGTGCACACAATTGTCAAATTCCCTTATCGATTTTTGCAACTGGTAGCCCTAGCGAAAGCTTTGGATTGAAATTCATTCCGAATCAATCCAAATCATTCCGAAATTTTTATCTAATGAAAATTTACAATCCGAATTAATTCGAAACACATTTAAAAGCAATCCGAACATTCAATCCGAAAGTAGTATAGATATGAGAGCACGACGACACTTATCCGCCGAGCAAGGTTCTGTTACAGGCTAAATTACCCTCAGTAGGTATATTACCTTCAGTCGATAAGGAAGATCCCTAACATATCGGTCGAGACAGTGCCGTAGAAGGGATCTGTATTGCCGATTGAAGGTAACACCACGGCCGGAGGCTACTCTTCTGGCAGGCATCTGCATTACCGACTGATGATAATTTAGTATGGAACAAAACCTTGTTCGAAGGATAAATGTCTTCGTGCCGTCATATACTTCCGAATGAATCCGCCTATCCGCATTAATCAGAATTAATTCGAACTTTCAATCCGAATGAATCTGAATTAATCCGGTCAATCAGGACTGTTAATCCGAATTGATCTGAATAATTCCGAAAAATTCGGATTCATTCGGATTTCCCGTTTTTATTTTGATTGAAAGTTCGGATTATTTCTTATTAAATCGAATTTGGCGATTTAAAAACTTCATTCGGATTAGATCGGAATGAAACTAGTTCAGATACAAATTCTGGAAAGATTCGGATTGATTCGGAATGAATGTCAATCCTTAATTTTGTATTTTGTGCCAGCACAAAATAAAAAAATACTTAAATTATACAAATTTAATCCGAAACCCATTCAAAAGTAATCTGAACCTTCAATCCGAATGAATCCACCTATCCGAATTAATCAGAATTAATCCGAACACTTAATCCAAATGAAACTGAATTAATGCGGTCAGTAAGGACTCTTAATCCGAATTAAACGGTATTAACCCGGTCTATCCGGATGAATCCAAACGATTCCGAAAAATTTGGATTCACTCGGATTGACCAGATTTATTCGGATTAATTCTGATTAATTCGTATTAGCGGATTGATTCGAATTAAAAGTTCGGATTGCTTTTGATTGTGTTTCGCATTAATTCGAATTGATAACTTCCTTCGGATAAAATCGGAATGAAACTGTTTGGGTCGGATACAAATTCCGGAAAGGTTCGGATTGATTCGGAATAAATTTAAATTCGAAGTTTTCTCCCATTCATAAACAATCCGAACTTTCAATCCGAATGAATCCGCTTATCCGAATTAATCAGAATTAATCCGACCTAATTAATTCTGATTAATTCGGATTCATTAGAATCAATTTCAATCCGAAGCTTTCGCTAGGGAGCACAAAATAAAAAAGTACATAAATTATACAAATTTAATCATTACCACAAATTTAGTCTAATTTTTTTTATTATATTTTGTTTTTATGTTTTTTTGTATTCTTTTATTTATCATCAAACTTGATACTGAAGGAGAAATGTTGATAAAGCGAATTTTGATTCTATTTTTTATAATTGTGACTTGAATTTCCTTTTTAATTTATAATTAGAAACAAATGGAAAAAGAAGTTAAAAAGAGCTTTGAATAAACCTGGAGACTGGGAGAGGCACACGAAAGTTTTAGAGAGGATTGCGAAACCTAAGCCAAAATTCTCCCCATCACCAGTAAATAAATTTTATAATTTTATGAATTTAAGAAAATTTTTTACTTTTAATGAAAAAGTAGTAAAAGAACTAGTTTTATTATTTTTAAAATTAAATGTGTGACAGCTTTTCAAGAAGTCAGAAAGTAGAAAATATGATCCAGCAAAAGTAGATCAATTAGCTCAACCTGTGGTCAAACAACTTCCGCCAATGAGGGACCCTTTTAAAGTTCATCCGGGTGCTCTGACTTATGAGATAACTGATCAAATGAGAGAACTTGCTTATCGAAAATTACCTCGCAAATATTTAAAGCCAAAGATTCCTGGAAAGGTCTCAAAAGCTGCTCTAAAATTTGTTCGTAAGTATTTTTAAGGCCATGTAAGACTTTCCCGATCCCTACCTTACCTACATTTTTTTCTCTTCAACCTTACGTGTATATTTATTGAAATATCAAATTGAAAATTTCTAAAATTAAAGAAAATATGCTAAGGTATGTTTATCTGGTCTTAAATTTTTGTAAAAATTAGAAACATTAAAAAAAATTTTTTTTATAAATGTCAATATTTAGGACCAGATAAACGTACCTTAATGGTTTAATTTTAATTACAGGAATTTTCAATTTGATATCTTGATAAATATACAAGTAAGGTTGCAGAGAAAGAATTGTTGGTAAGGTAGGGATCCGGTAAGTCTTAAATGGCCTTAAAATTCTCCTAATTCTACATATAATATAACATCTACAGAATTGTATATCTTGGATATTATTCTATAATTCTATATATATTAGAGTTATTAATAATGCATTAAGAAACATTTTAATAAATAATTTTAATTTTCTCAATAATAGCTAACGAACGAGTGAAAATTCTTGCACAGCACGTGGTTCGACAGCCAGGACGAGAAACTGATCTAAAAGAAAATGCATTCGACGTATCTCCTGCTGCCTTAAAAGCTTGGTGCTCACCTAGAATTAAAATTTTGGCCAAACCTAAAACGTATGGAAAGTAAATGTCCTTTATTGATTTTCGTCACCTGTATTTAGTTTCATGTAAATAATAAAATCATTTTCTTATTTAATAAAATAAAAATCACTTAAACTCTTCTGTAATCCTTTAAGGTCATGTAAAATTTACCCGATTCCTGCCTTATCGACATTTTTTCTTTGCAACGATAATTCTACATTTATTGGGATATGAAATTGAAAATTTCTAAAATTAAAGAAACTGTGCTAAGGTGTGTTTATCTGACCATAAATTTTTGTAAAAATAAAAAAAAATCGAAAAATTTTTTTTTATAAATGTCAATATTTAGAACCAGATAAACGTACCTTAATGCTTTAGCTTCAATTTTAGAAGTTTTCAATTTAATATCTCAATAAATTTAGACGTAGCGTTGCCGAGAAGAAATGTCGTTAATATAGGGATCGGGTAAATCTTACATGGTCTTAAGGGCATGTATTGCTTACCCGATCCCTACCTTACCGACATTTTTTTCTCTGTAACGCTACGTCTACATTTATTGAGATACCACATTGAAAATTTCTATATTTGAAGCTAAAGCCTTAAGGTACGTTTGTCCGGTCCTAAATATTGACATTTAAAAAAAAAATTTTTTTCAAAAAATTTTTTTTTATTTTTACAAAAATTTAAGACCAGACAAACATACATTAGCATATTTTATTTAATTTTATAAATTTTCAATTTAATATCTTTATAAATGTAGACGTAGCGTTACAGAAAAAAAAATGTCGGTAAGGTAGGGATCGGGTAAGTAATACATGCCGCCCTTAAGGCCATAAATTGATTTTTATTCTTTTTATTCATTGAAATTCCTCAAACCTAATGTAATCTCTTAAAATACTTTTAGAATCCCTTGGAATTTTTTACAGTCACTTGAAATATCTTAAAATCCCCAAAAATGTCGGGTAAATTTTTGTTAGTTAAAAATAAAGTTGTTTAGTAAAACGTGGTGAATGTAGAAAAATAAACTATAGAAGTCGAGAAGTATATAATTGGAATTAGTCTTTGAACAGCAGCAATTGCATTTATTGCCCGATGAATTGCGAACTCGAGTGTTGAAGTTGTTCTATATATATGTATATACATATATATAGTTTTCATTTTGATCTTTTCATACAGACATATGTATATATACATTACACAACTATGTACATCAGTCGTCAATGTCCAATCAAGATTGATGAAAGTGGAACATTTTGCAATCAAACGAAACGAAACAAACGTTTTTGAAGCACATGTGTATCGGATATATATATATATATATATATACAT
>UCOK01011088.1:0-14636 GCA_900474325.1 Synergus umbraculus
AATTAATATATATATATATATATATTTATTTATTTATTTATTTAATTAATTGTATCAATACTCACGACATCAATTCCAGAAAGATATTTAAATTGCGAAACCTCTTTCATTGCTTTATTGAGCAATTCTTCTGGATACGTTGGCGTATCTTCACAAAAAGTCTTTCCTTCACAAACAGGGACTTTTATTTCCTCAACTTTTTCGAGACTCTGATGTCTGCCGTCTGTGGGAAAGACAATTCTCGAGCCTGAGGCTGTGGCTGAAAAATAAACAAAGAAAATTTTTAGAATCACAGCAAATTCCGAGATAACAAATTTATTCATTCTTTTTAGCAAAAAGAAAAAAAGGAATTACTTATAGATTCTTTTAAAGATAAGAAACCTGTACCAGGGAATATTTATACCTTAATTATTTATACATCCAATAATGTGAAACATATTACAGGTTTTATATTTTATGTTTTTTTTTTGTATTTCTTGATAAAATAAAATTAAGGGTATTGGAGCCAAGTTCTAATAAAAAAATTCGATTTCTTCATTTTACTCAACAAATATTAAATTTGCAATTTTTTCCCTTTGTAGAATTAATAAATTTTTAGCTAGAATCAGGTGTACAGAGCGAGAAAATATCTAATTAAAATATTTTTGAAGTAAAATGAAAATATTGAATTTTGAAGTTAGATTTTGAATTCTTTGTTTTATGCAAAAAGTATTATAATTAAATATTTTTTCGCTCTGTATGCAGTCTTACATTTGAAAAAAGATTAGTGCTACAGAGCGAGAAAATATTTACCTATAATTTTCGTTGAGTAAAATGGAGAATGGAATTTTGAGCTTAACACTTGGGTCCAATGCCCTTGAGGACTTATATTTTAATTAAAAAATATGAAAATATCATTTTACCAAATGGGTTTTCATTGTTGACAACTTTCTTGTGCTGAAAGCCTTGAAGATCCCAATCCAACTCTGACCCTGGAGTAGACAATAATTCGTGATGATAAATTCTTATAATATAGAATAATATATATACCAAAATTAGAGAAAAAATAAATATTGAATATACAAATTGACGTAACATAAAAATACCGAACTATAAATACCCGAATTTGAAAATTTCCGAAATCTGAAATCGAATTATATAATTTTCCAATTGTACAATTAAGGAATTATAAAATAACGAATTATTAAATATCATTAACTATTCTTACAGAATATTCCGTTATAATGCACAGTTCCCTCTATTAAATTCATCAAAGTTCTGAAATTTTCGCAGTTGTTTAATTATTTCAATTAAAATCATTTCTGTCAATTAAATAATTCGGCATATTTAAATTTCTGAAATTTAAGAATTTTTGGGAATTCAATACATAATTTTTTATTGTTACAATCCGGAAATTATATCTATATAATTCGATATTTTTATTTTTCATCAATTTGCGTATTCGTATTTATTTATTGATTGATTAAAGTGATCACAGATTATTTTTTTCAACTTGATTTTGAATAAAAATATCATCAATTTACCAGGTCGCTTGCCGCTATAAAAAGGCCTTTTCTGATCCTCTGAATCTGTATTCCAGATTGGTTCTCCAAATGGTGTTTTATCTTGTTCTGATTCCAAATCATCAGTAGCTGTATAAAATCCGTGAGGAGGGCGAGGAGGAATGCTTGCAATTCCTTGGATCATCTGAAATGAAATATCATTGGTTTATAAAACTACAAATTTAAAATGAAGTTTCTCTGAAAGTGAAACATGATAAAATATTTATAATTGGTAAGTTAAAATTAAAATTTAATAAAAATTTAATTTAAAGACAAATAATTATCGAAATATAAAAGCTTGAATTAATTACGAAAATTAATTAAGAAAAGTAAAGAGAAATAAAGAAGTTCAAGCTTTTATCTTTCGATAATTATTTATATTTTAATTTAATTTTAATGTATTTCATTAAATTTAAATTTATTTTTTTTTATTTTCATTTTTTTATAGAATAATAAATCGAATCGAAACTTTCTGAAAGAATCGTCGATTGGTCAGTTAAAATTTTAGTACACATATATTATACGAAAACTTGACTGGTTAAAGCTTTTGAAATAAATGAGTTTAAAGTAATACTTTAAGTCTCAGCTTATAAATTTATATCAGTAAAAACATTGTATCTAGCGTCAGCTTTAGTGTTATATAAGAGGGGAGGAGAATTGAAAAGTAATAAATGAATGACCCCTAACATTGACAGAGAAAATATTGATAATTTAGAAAATGTAAATAGCACAATTTGGAAAATTTGTTCCCACAACAAAATGTTATGAAACATTCATTGAAAATACTTGACGAACAGGTGGTGCAGAAATAATCTTTTCACTGATCTCAAGATTTTCGAGGCTTACCCCGCTGAACAAGCCATTCAAATCCGTGTTGTGAAGTAATTACTACCTAGGAGATACTCTAAGCTAATCCTTTGTGGCTTAAACACCTTAAATTTGCGAACCCTTTCGACTTAAGGGCCACGGTACTTTTCATAAAATGATTTATATTACACCTTATAACTCCTCTAAAAACATTTGAAAGGTATTGGACCCAAGTGTTAAACTTAAAATTCCATTCTTCAGTTTACTCAACGAAAATAATAGATAAATATTTTTTCTCTCTGTAGCGCTAATCTTTTTTTAAATATAAGACTGCATATAGAGTGACAAAATATTTAATTTCGATTCTTTTTGCATAAAACGAAGAATTCAAAATCTAATTTCAAAATTCAATATTTTCATTTTATTTAAAAAATATTTGAATTAAATATTTTCTCGCTCTGTACGCATAATTCTAGTTAAAAATTGATTAATTCTACAGAGGGAAATAATTCAAATTTTAATATTTGTTCAGCGAAATGAAGAAATTGAATTTTTAGATTAAAACTTGGCTCCAGCATCCTTAAATTTCAAGTTTTTCCAATTCTGCAAACATCTAAAGATTTTACACAGCAATTCTGATATTGGAAAATCGATAAAAGAAGTTGCAGTCTTTTTTTAAATCCTGTCAAGAAAAAGTTTCCAAAATTTATATTTTTTTGTTTTTCGTAATCTTTTTTTTAGGATATTTTAAATATAACTACTGAAACATTTATGTTAATGAAGGATCTCATTTATTGCGACCACATTGCCACACCCAAATCTCTAATCCTAGAATCTACAAACCACTTGTCTTCACTTTAAAGCTGGGATTAGTGAGATATAAATCTCGGCAAGTGTACCGTAATCCGCAGTCCTTTCAACGGAAGCAAATAATAGTTTGAAATATTCTCTATTTCACTAGTTACTGAAAATGTTATTCCTTTTATTATTATTATTATTATTATTATTATTATTATTATTACTATTACTAATATTATTATTATTATTATTATTCCTATAGTACTGGGGGATAAAGACTAGGTAATATTGTAGTTGTAACATAGAAAAAAAAAGTTTTAAATCAAGTCCGAAAGGACTAGTTTGTGTTACATTTTATGCCAGTTTTTGAGTTTAAAACTAAATTTAAGCCTAAAAACTGGCTTAAAATAAAAAAAACTGGCTTAAAATGTAACACAAACTAGTCCTTTGGGGCTTAATTTAAAACTTTTTTTTTTCTGTGAAGTTACAAGGATCAACGAGTTTCATGCAATTGCCATTGAATTGTTTTAAAAGTTAATTGATACCATTAAGAATCTTCCTAAATATTTTTTCAACATAAATAAGCTATTTTCCAAAAGTTACTACAGAAATCTTCCAACATTATATATATATTTCAAGCTTCGTATGACTATTAACTATTATGCTTTTTAAGTTCTCAAAAAGCCTTTATACTTAAAATTTTTCCAAACCCTGAAAAATTATTCCAAAAATCCTAAAAAGTGATTCTTCCCCATGCAATTTAAATGGTAAATTTCATGTCAATACTAGCACGTATAATTAAAATCAAAATTAAACAAAAAAATCAATAGGATATAAATAGTACCTATATGTCCTATATCACCCAGAAAAAATAAGTTTCTTTGAATCAAATAAAGATTTCTCTCAGCCAAAGAAATATAAAAAAAATTGTTCTTAATTCAAAGAAATTTTTTCTTTGGCCGCCTATCAAAGAAATGTTTATTTGATTCAAAGAAACTTTCTTCTGGTTCCAAAAGCGTCCTTAGAACTCCCGCGTCCATTCTAACACTTTTGCACTCAGCTAGCAGAATTTACTGCAATTGTGTCATCATCCCAATGCTCTTACCATGAAAATTAATAGAGCTGAGAGTAAAGGTCTCGTCCTCAGGCCATAAACTGCCATTTTTGCACTTTTCCTTTCCATCAATTAACAATCCTTCCAGAATTGTTAAAATATTCTTCACCCTTGCTCCAAAATGAATTTTAATTACTGGTAAATTATAGTATCTGAATTGATTGACAGAAGAATAAAATATCCATCGGTCCAGGTTTTGCAGATGTGTGCACTCAGCATCCAACTGCTTGAAAATTGCACTAATCACTGATGAGAAATCACATTAATTATCACTTGACAAACCGGCCGGCAACCTAGTTGTCGATTAACGCACTCACTGATTTAGTTTCCAATCTTTTACCGTTCCGGAACCGGCTATCACGCGGTTTTCTCGTTATATGACTGGCATTAAAACTATTGTATTATTTTACAGATTTTGCGATCAAACACGTGCCACGATCTTGTACGTTCAACAAGCCGTACCTGATTGACTTGAGAGTTTAGCCTGCTGCCTGAGCCTGAGGCCGAGGGTCTCTCTGGGACTTGGTCTGTGGTCATTAGGCATTTTCTGGAGCTAGAGGTGGGGGCTTGCTGCAAGAACTCTGGCCTATGTAAGTACATAGTACTAACACCTTGAAGTTTGAAGTGTACCTATAGTGGGGATCATCAGGTAGTCAAGTATTTATAAAGAAATATTTCCGTGCACGCCCAAGTTCAGACTTGTTTCTATTCCTGATTTGTCGTTGCCTCAATCGGGTGCAGGAGCAGTGCACTTCATAGAATCATAGGTCTAAAAGGGTCATGATATATAACACAGGAAGAATTGGTGTATTAGCCACTCTCTAAACTTGAATCAGTGAAATTTAACTGATTACCAGTCAAATTCCGCTGATTTGCAGTGACTCTTTTCTCACGATTTTAATCAGTGAAAAATCTACTGGAAATCAGTGAAAAGTCACTGAAATTTGTAGTAGTTTAGTGAAGATGACTGAAAATTTCAGTGACTTTTGACTGATTCTCAGTGAATTTTCACTGATTAAAATTGTCAGAAAAAAGTCACTGAAAATCAGTGGAATTTGACTGATTCAATTTTAGAGAGCAGTGTTGGGTAGTAACTGGTTACAAGTAACTAAGTTACTGAAAAGTTACGTTATTTGTAAGTTTTAGGGTAACTTAGTTACGATTTTTGCAGTAACTTGTAACTTAATTTTAGTTACTTTGCAGTTACTTTGTATATTTTGTATATTTTCTTTTATGGAGTTAAGGACGTTAAGGACTTTAAAGTACATATGCTATTTCTTCAAACCTCTCATAATTCCTGGAATTATTTTACTTGTTATTCCTTAAAATATGTTAAAATCCCTTAAAATTCTTAATATATTTCCAGGAAATCTCTTAAAAATCATAAAAATCTCTTGAAATTCTTTACAATTCCACAAATAATTTTAAATATTCTTGGTATTCAAGAAATTGTTTAAATTCAAGAAAAAATGGTACATTTAAATTTTATTCAAGATATAAAAAAAACTTGTACCCATTCAAACATATCTCTTTGTCTTTTGTTTATCTTATTTATTAAGACTTTAAAAATACAGGAGATAGTAAGCATTGTCTATAAAAAATGCATTAACGTTGATCGATTCGTATCGAAGCAAGAAATATTTTCTATTCTTGTATCAACTTTAAATTACGTACGCTATTTCTTCAAACTTCTCATAATTCCTAGAAATATTTTACTTGTAAATTCCTTATTCCTTAAAATATGTTAAAATCCCTTAAAATTCTTAATATATTTCCAGGAAATCTCTTAAAAATCATAAAAATCTCTTAAAATCCTTTTCAATTCCACGAATAATTTTAAATATTCTTGGTGTTCAAGAAATTGTTTAAATTCAAGAAAAACTATTAAACTTTATTGAAGATATAAAAAAAACTTTTGATAACATTCAAGTGTATATTTTTGCATTTTCTTTATCTTATATATTAAGGCTTTAAAAAAGCAGGAGATAGTAAGCTTTGTCTATAAAAGACAGAAGCCTAAAAATTTCCATAATTTGATTTCCTCTTCCGTGTAGTAAGTTGAAAAATTGTAATTTTAACACCTAAGTTTGTTTGAATCAAATAAGTGTCCCAGTGGGCAAAAAATTGAAAGAAGTTTTTAGAACGTCCTAAAAACATCCTACGTCAGGCCAAAAAACGTCCAATGTTCCAAATACGTCATAAAAACATTTTTGGAACATTGGACGTTTTTCGGCCTGACATAGAACGTTTCTAGGACGTTCTAAAAACTTTTTTCAATTTCTTGACCACTGGGTCAGAGCCAACTAAAAAATATCTGTGAATCAAATAAATTTTATTCAATTCAAAGATATTTTTTAGTTGGCTCTGAGGCAAATATACGATTATTTGATTTAAACAAACTTTTTCTCTGAGTGTAGAACTTGGCTCCAACACCCTTAAGGGCGTTGGACGTCTTAGGCTCAAAATTCCATTCTCCATTTTATTCAACGAAAATAATAGATAAATAATTTTTCGCTCTGTAGCGCTGATATTTTTTCAAGTATAAGACTGCATACAGAGCGAAAAAATATTTAATTTCGAAAATGTATACATAAAACAAAGAATTCAAAATCTAACTTCAAAATTGAATATTTTGATTTTAATTAAAAAATATTTGAATTAGATATTTTCTCGCTCTGTATGCATAATTCTATTTAAAAGTTGATTAATGCTACAGAAGGAAAAAATTGCAAATTTAATATTTGTTTAGTAAAATGAAGAAATCGACTTCTTAGATTAGAATTTGGTTCCAACACCTTTAAGTTATATCCCATTGGGCAAAAAATTTAAAGAAGTTTTTAGAAGTCCTAAAAACGTCCTAAAAACGTATTTTGGCCTGACTAAGGACGTTTATAGGACGTTGTAAAAACTTCTTTAAAATTTTCGCCTACTGAGATGCTATAGCGACGATGTTTAACTGAGAATAAGGAAAGATTGAAAAAACGTAGTAATAATAGTAATCTGTGCCATTTCCCTTTATCATTTTACTTAAAAATTTCTTATTCCTTAAAATTCATAACATATTTCCATGAAATCTCTTAAAAATCATAAAAATCTCTTGAAATCCTTTTCAATTCCACGAAAATTTTTCTTAATTGTTCGTATTATTTCAAGAAAAAATGGTACACTTAAACTATATTGAAGATATACGAAAAAAAACTTGTAACCTTCAACTGTCTTTTTCTTTTCTTTATCTTATTATTTATTAAGGCTTTAAAATAGCAAGAGATAATAAACTTTTAGTACATAAATAACAGAAGCATAAAAATTTCCATCATTTGATTTCGTCTTCCGTGTAGTAAACTGAAAACTTGTGATTTCAACACCTAAATTATAAAATGCGAGAAAAAATATACTTCCGTCTACTAATTCTTTGTGGAATTTGGTTTCAGGGCATTATTGGAACCATCGCCGCTGAAGAAATTAGTAAGTAAATAATATCCTACGTGTAACTTTATCTGGATGAAAACTGATGATGTGTCTAAGTCTCTCTTTCAGAAAATACAAAATATTAAAAGTTTAATTTAACAAATTCTTACAGAGGAATCATCGAATTTTCTAGTTCGCCATAAACGTGTATTTAGTTACGTGCCGGCGGAAGATGTTCCAGTGAAGATTACTAATGCAAAATACGTTGTAATAATTAAACACTCTACGAATGTCAATTGCCTAGGTAGTATTCTTTCAATTAACGTTGTTATCACCGCTGCTCTATGTGTTCTAAGGAGTCCAAATGAATATCAAATTATCGCTGCTACATCAACCTCATATCGTGGTAAAACTTATAATGTGATAGACATAAGAAGACATTTAGATATTGCCTTGCTTACTACTGGTTCCTCCTTCGTATATGGTGCTTACTGTCATAACATAAGGCTGCATGTAGCACCTCTGCTACAAGGTGTAGTTGGTCAAATTAGTGGTTGGGGATACCACTGGGGAGCCCCTGAGTAAGTTATTAATAATATGGTCTTACATATGGAAAACAAATATTTGAAGTGTGATATATCAGTAACTAAATATTTCTTTCCAGTTCCAGACGTGGAACGACTCACCCTAAGAATTTACGGACAATCGAAGTGCCAATAATGGCCCATCGGGATTGTGTAGATAGATACAAACCTCATATTGCGATTACAGAGAGAGAAGTTTGCACTTATCATGATCAAAGACACAGTGGCCATACTGATTTTGGTGCCGGTTTAGTTGTTGACGGTTACTTGGCTGGGGTTTTTCTTCGAAGTGGACTAACTCAAAGTACTATTGATCCTCAATATCCTGAAGTTTTTGCTGTTTTGCAACATTCTGATTATAATAATTGGATCAGGGCCAATGTGCGAGAAATTGATTCACTTCATGCCCACGTTAGGGGCCGTTAATCCAGAACTTCATGCGCAACTCACACGTTAATAAATTTTACTTTTTACAATTGAATCTGTATACGAGATACAAAGTAATCTGTTGCAACTAAAGATCTACATTTTGAATAAATTAAACTTCTTGTTATAATTCTTCACCTTTTTTCTTGATGAAAAAAAGCGATTTAGAAAAATACTTTAAGTTTTATGGTAGAGTGAAGGTGTTTAACTGAAAATATAAAGGGAAGATTGAAAAAAGGTAGTAATATTTTGGAAAAGTTGCCTTTCAATTGTTTGTAATTATCCTTAATTTATTCTGTAGAATCTATATTTGGAAGAAGTTATACATTCATGTCGAATAAATATCGATCTCGTTCTTTAAACAAAATAAAAAAGGTTTTAAGGGCTTTCAATCAATTTCAGCAAATTTCAAAAATGTTTTCCTATCACTTCAAAATCATGAAACTTTTTTGAATTTTTTGAAATTCCTTAAGGGTGTTGGACCCAAGTGTTAAGGTCAACATTCTATTCTCCATATTACTCAACGAAAATTATAGATGAACATTTTTTCGCTCCGTAGCGCTGATCTTTTTTTAAATAAAAGACTGCATACAGAGCGAAAAAATATTTATTTTCTATACTTTTTGCATAAAACGAAGAATTCAAAATCTAACTTCAGATTTGAATATTTTCATTTTACTTAAAAAATATTTGAATTAAATATTTTCTCGCTCTGTATGGATTATTATAGTTCAAAATTGATTAATTCTACAGAGGGAAAAAATTCCAAATTTAATATTTGTTAAGTAAAATGAAGAAATCGAATTTTTAGATTAGAATTTGGATGCAACACCCTTAAAATCACTTAAAATCTCTTGAAAGTCTTTCCACAAATTGATATCTTCGAAATTTCTTGAAAATCTCTAAATTCTTTGACAGTCTCTTTAAAATTCTTTGAAATTCTAGAATATCACTGACGAAATCGAGGAAGAAATATAACAAGAAGTATTTATTGACAATTGTTACTTTTAAAGTTTTAAAAGTAGAATTTATTAACAAGTTTGTTGCGCATGAAGTACTGGATTAATGGGCCCAGGGTGACTGATGTCTATCAATTTCTTGAAGGTTTGATCTGATCCAGTGATTATAATCAGAATGTTGCAAAACAGCAAAAACATCAGGATATTGAGGATCAGTACTACTTTGATTCAGTCCACTAAAAAGAAAAACCCCAGCCAAGTAACCGTCAACAACTAAACCAGCACCAAAATCAGTATGGCCACTATGTCTTTGATCATGATAAGTGCAAACTTCTTTATCTGTAATCGCAATTTGATGAGGTCGGTATATATTTGCACAATTCTGATGGGCCATTATTGGCACTTCGATTGATCGTAAAGTAACAGGGTGATTCGTTCCACGTCTAAAATTGGAATACATATAAAAATAAATAAATATAAATATCTAATATAAATATAAATAAAATACTTATATAATACTACATTTTCCCAGTGGGCAAAAAATTGAAAGAAGTTTTTAGAATGTCCTATGTCTGGCCAAAAAACGTCCAATGTTCCAAATACACTCAGAACCAACTAAAAAATATCTTTGAATGAAATAAAATTTATTTGATTCAAAGATATTTTTTCTTTGAATTAAAAAAAAAATTTCTTTGAATCAAAAAAATCAAAGAAAAAATATCTTTGAATCAAATAAAGTTTATTTAATTCAAAGATATTTTTTAGTTGGCTCTGAGGCAAATATATGTTTATTTGTTTCAAACAAACTTTTTTTCTGGGTGTACGTCCTAAAATCGTCTTTGGAACATTGGATGTTTTTGACCTATCATAGGACGTTTTTAGGACGTTCTAAAAACTTCTTTCAATTTTTTCAATTAATTTCCAATTAACAACTTACTCAGCGCCTCTCCAGTTGTATCCCCATCCACTAATTTGAGCAATAGTGCCTGGTAGTAGTGGTGCTACATTCAGCTTTATGTTATGGGAGTAGGCACCATAATCGAAGGGACGATCAGTAGTGAGCAAGGCAATAGCAAAATGTCTTCTTATGTCTATCACATCATGACTCTTACCACGATTTGAGGATGATGTTGAAGCGACAATTTTATATTGATCTTGACTCCTTGAAACGCATTGAGCAGCAGTGATAACAACGTTAATTGAAAGAATACTACCTACGCAAGTAATACGCGAAAAGTGTTTAATAATTACAACGTATTTTACTTGAGTAATTTTCACTGTACTATCTTCACCCGGCACGTGACTAACTACACGTTTATGGCGATCGAGAAAATCCGATGATTCTTCTGGAAGAATTTGTTAAATTAAACTTAGTATTGTATTTTCCAAAAGATAGACTTAGATATATCATCAGTTTTAATCCAGATAAAGTTACACGTAGGATATAATTTCACTTACTAATTTCCGCATTGGCGAAGGTTCCAATAATGCTGTGAAACCAAATTCCACAAAGAATTAATAGATGGAAGTATATTTTTTCTCGCATTTTATAATTTAGGTGTTGAAATCACAAGTTTTCAGTTTACTACACGGAAGACGAAATCAAATGATGGAAATTTTTGACTTCTGCCTGTTATAGACAAAGATTAGTGTCTACTGTTTGTATAAAGTCTTCGTAAATAACATAAAGATAAGGCAAAGACATACACTTGGAAGTTAGATGTTTGTTTTTTAATTTCTCACTAAAACTCAAGTTACATCTGTAATAAATAAATTTTTATTTAAAAAAAAACCATGAAACATGACATGAAACATTTTACTCAACGAAAATTATAGATAAACATTTTTTTACTCTGTACCACTAATCTCTTTTCAACTATAAGACTGCATACAGAGCGAAAAAATATTTAATTTCGATATTTTTTGCATAAAACAAAGAATTAATAATCTAATTTCAAAATTGAATATATTCATTTGATTTAAAAAATATTTGTACTAGATATTTTCTCGCTCTGTACGCATAATTCTAGTTAAAAATTGATTAATTTACAGAGCAAAAAAATTCCAAATTTAATATTTGTTTAGTAAAATGAAGAAATCGAATTTTTAGATTAAAATTTGGCTCCAACACCCTTAAGGGAAATCCTCGTACAAAAATGGTGATAAAAAGCGTCATAGTTTTATTGAAAATTAAAAAAAATTAATTTCTTCAAAATGTAGATTCTAGAGAATACATAAAGGATATAATTAGTAATAATAGTAAGGCAACTTTTAAAATATTACTACCTTTTTTCAATCCTTCCTTATTTTCAATTGAACATCTTCGCTGTAGCATCCCAGTGGGCACGAAATTTAAAGACTTTTTTAGAAAGTTCAAAAAAACGTCCTAAGTCAAGCTAAAAAACTTCCTAAAAACATCCAATCTTCCAAAAACGTCCTAAAACATCTTGGGGGATTTGTACCCACTGGGATGTAACTGAAAAAATTTTTCTAAATCGCTTTTTTTTTTCATCAAGAAAAAAGATAAAAAATTATAACAAGAAATATAATTTAATCAAATTGTTGTACGGAAAAAACTGTATGGATGTGACAACCAGAGAAATAGTAAAATGTGGTACAACTACAATTTATGGTTTCCACTAACATGATTACACCCAGAGAAAAAGTTTGTTTAAATCAAATAAACGTATATTCGCCTCAGAGCCAACTAAAAAATATCTTTGAATTAAATAAAATTTATTTGATTTAATTCAAAGATATTTTTTAGTTGGCTCTGAGGCAAATACACATTTATTTGATTTAAGGGCATGTGATACTTTACCATAAGTGCAAATTAGTTATACCAATTATAAATTCATAATAATTAATATTTTTAGTTAATAAGTGTCAATAAACCTTCGTATCATGTAGACGAAGGTTTATTGACTCTTATTAGCTAAAAATATTTATTATTATGAATTTATAATTGGTATAACTAATTTGCTCTTATATACACTCTAAAAAAAATTCTATTAACAGTGAAATTACGTTCCTTTCAAAATGCATCTTTTGAAATTAAGCAGATTTCTTTTATCTGTCAAAAGAATCGTTTTACTGTTAAAAAACTCAGCTGCTAAGTGCAAAACGAAAATAATTTTACCAATAAATGATTTCTTTTGACTATGAAAAGAAATCCTTTGACTATGAAAAGAAATCCTTTAACTATTAAAGGATTGCACTTGTAGGCTACTGGGTGAAGTGCGTCTATACATGAGTGATTGTACATTGTTTCAGTTTTAGTTTCCCTATTAAAGAAAATAGTTTGACAGTAAAAGAATAACATTTGAAAGGAAAATCCTTTTACCGTGAAAGGATTTCCTCTCATACCAATTTTGAATAGAAAATCTTTTCACGGTAAAAGGAATCGTTTAACTGTCAATAGACTGTTTTTAGAGTGTAGTAAAGTATCACATGCCCTTAAAGAAACTTTTTCTCTGGGTGTGTGGTTACCACAACCACAACTATTATGTGCAAACCACAGCCATCTGTGGCAAATTATTAAATAGTTGTCCATAGTATTTGTCACAACTATTTCATAATAGATGCTACATTCTACTCTGAGAAACTCTGAGTTAGAAAAATTACTAATATCGATAGCAAGTAGGGGCAAAATTCCAAAATTGAGACATTTTAATACAGAAAATAATAAATTTTACTATTTAAATAGGAAAAATTACTATTGAAATAGTAAAATTTATTATTTTCTGTATTAAAATGTCTCAATTTTGGGATTTTGCCCCTACTTGCTATCGATATTAGTAATTTTTTTAACATAGAGTTTCTCAGTGATGTTGTCACATTATATTTGTGGTTGTGGCAACCACAATCGTGGTAGTGGAAACAGTAAATTGTAGTTGTACCATATTTTACTATTTCTCTGGTTGTCATATCCATACAACTTTTTCCTTGTGATCTTTTGTTGCAACAGATGACTTTCTATATCACATATAAATTTAAATTTGAAAAATAGAATTTATTGACTTGTTTGTCGCGCATAAAGTTCTGGATTAACGGCCCCTGTGAGACAGACGTGCATCAATTTCTTGCACGTTTGATCTGATCCATTGATTATAATCCGAATGCTGCAAGTCTGCAAAAACATCAGGATATCGAGGATCAATCCTAATACCTGGACTTGGTCCACTCCAAAGAAAAACCCCAGCCAGAGAACCGTTGACAACTAAACCGGCACCATAATCATTATGGCCAGCGTGTCTTTGAGGATGATAAGTGCAAATGTCTTTATCTGTAATCGCAATTTGATGAGGTCGGTATATATTTGCACAAATCTGATGAGCCATTATCGGCACTTTGATTGAACGTAAATCCTTAGGGTGAGTCGTTCCACGTCTAAAACTGGAAAGAAATGTTTAGTTACCCTAGCGAAAGCTTCGGATAGAAATTCATTCCGAATCAATCCGATTCATTCCGGAATTTGTATCCGAACCAAACAGCTTCATTCCAATCTAATCCGATGGAAGTTTTCAATCCGAATTAATCCGAAGCCCATTCAAAATCTATCCGAACATTTAATCCGACTGAATCCGAATCAAGCCGTCAATCTGAATGAGTCAAAATTAATCCGAATGAATCCGGTCAATCCGAACAAATCCGAATTTTCAATCCGAATGAATCAGATTTAATCCGGTCTATCCGAACCAATCCGAATTCCTGTAAGCTGTAAGCAAATATGATTTGCTTCCTCATAGAGGAAGCATTAAGCACTCTTTACATCATCATTAAATTCATTTTCGAAAATTACAATTAAACACAAATTTTGTATTTTTCAATGAAATTTATTAATCTTATAGGTCAATCGATTCGCCTCGACGCAAGGAACCTTTATTTCCCTTACGTCAGCTTCGAACTTTGAATATTAGAGAAGTTATAGTTGTTAAACTAATTTTTCAAAATTAAATAGAACCATAACTTTCTTATTTCTAAATGAAATGCATTAATC